>WBMV01002204.1:0-19505 GCA_013396655.1 Campylorhamphus procurvoides | reverse complement strand
TGTCCCTCCCAGTGCGGCCTTGGGCAGTGCCTTCTGATGAACTGCTTGAGCTCCAGCTGGCACATTGCTCCAGCCGGGGAAATAAAATTGTTAAAGGAAACAGCTGTTTTGGGAAACGCAAGTGATAGGCAATAGTAAGAATGTCTAGATTGAAAGGTACAGTATAGAATACTATCTTTTTCTTTGAGGGAGACCAGAGGAACAAGAATGCAGAATTTATTTTTCATTCTTCTCAAAGGCAAAATGGTGGAGGGATTTGGGATCCAGTTGTATTCTCTGCAGGGTGAAACAAAGCAATTGTACTAGTATGTCATTGCTCTCTGCTATATTTTATATTGGTAAATAGAGAGATATATATAGGCGAATATAAACATATTTGTAACGCAATCTTTGATGAGTGAGACTGTTGTCACTAAGAAAACTGTGTATTTTGAGTTAAGAAGCGGCACCAGAATTTGACCATCTACATATAAATCCTATTTGAGGCAAGATGTTTTTAACCTACTACTTAGCTAGTGATAAAGGCAGCCTGTGTCCTTCAGGACTTTACTTTGAGGCATCAAATTTGGTTTAGCTCATTTAAAATTAAAGCATATCTTTTGCAATAAAGATTCTGTGTTAAAGATGATAGGACTCCAGGTAGCACACAGCTTGGTGACAGTTAATAATAATCAGAATGATTTAAAAACATTTTCATACAAGCTTTATGATGGAAACTTGGGGTAAGGGAATTTAAAAAAAAACCTGATGAAAAAAAAGTGATTTGACAAAAAGGAGGAAAGGGGAAAGCCTGCATTTTTCATTTCTTTCTTTCTTTGCTTGAGTGAAAGGAAATTCTGTTGCTTTGAATGGTCTGTCATTTTTTTTCATTAGGAGTTTAAATTAAATGCAATCTCTGTTTACATGGAGCCTTTCTGTTTATCTATCGTATTTGTTAGATGGGAAACTCATATTTTCTAGGAATGGGTTCAATTTTCCATGAGTATTGGTAGATGTTTCTCTAGGATCTTCAGTGACAATGATGTATTTGTTGATAACCGAGTGCTTGCTAAAAGGGACTTTGATTTGCGTCAGTACGTCTGTTTTTTGTTTGAGAGCTTTAGTCAACAGAAACATACTCCATTTCTTCCAAAAATGTCTAGGAGTAGTTTCACTTTATTTTGAGTGCATACTTCATGCAATGAATTTTTCTTTGGTTCAGTTACTTTTTACTCTTTGCAGTAGGTGAAATACACAATGCTCTGGTTCCATTTCTTTGATTCATATTTTTGTAAGTTATATATTTGAGTAATTTTAATAGTTGAGCCTAGTGTTACAAGATAGTAACCATTATTGTTTGGTTGTGAGTAGATTTCATTCTGTAGGTGTTGTTCTGTTTTTGTGCTCAGCTTGCCATTGCAGTACCCTGTTAGGAACATTTGAGGTATTTTGTTCATAAGTCTGTGAGGTGGCTTGTAGCAAGAGTGTGTCTGTGTCTTCACTTGACAAATGGAGTTTACAAGCAGTTTTTATTTATTGGAAATAAAAATTGTAGAGGATTCTGCACTTTCTGTCTTCCTTACATTATCTGCTACTTTCTCTTTCTCTACTGCCTTCCCAAACCTAGACAACCTGTGTCACAAAGTGTCTCTTCTCAAAGTGTCAAAACAGTCTCAACACAGCATTGTTCTCAGCCACATAGTTTACACCCTAACACTGACAGAAACTCTTCCTTTCTTTTGAAGTTCCTTCTAATTAGGTCCTTCTCTTTTTTTTTTTGTTGTTATTGTGTTTTTTTTGTTTGGTTCGGGTTTTTTTAGGGTTGGAGGTGTGGTTGGTTTTGGGTTTTTTTTGGAGAATACCTTTTTTTTAATCTCACAATGCTTTATTGCTTATTAGTTTACATTTAAATAGCAGTAGAACATTACATAGTTAGTTCCTTTCCATTTTTTCTTAAGCAGTAAGCTACACAAATAGATAGCTGCAAATTATTAGAAATTTGTGATGTTTTATTACCTTTTAAAATACATGATAGGGCCATATAATTTCTTTTTCACGNGGAAGGTAAACTGAAACCACTACATTCTGCTTTCCTTTTTTTCTCTCTCTGTAATAGAATTTGAATAGTAGGACACACTTGAAAAAAAAATAATTTAAGAACTGAGGAAATCATTATCTTTTCCTCTTTTCAGATTAAAAATCAGGTCTAATATCTGGAACAGAGAACCAAAAATCAAATATATTCTGGTATCATTTCTGACTGTGTTTTGCCTTGTGACCATGACAAATAAGCCTTTCTTTGGTCTGGTTTCTTCTCTGTTATCAGGAAGAAACACTGATATTTGCAAAGCATTCTGAAATTCCTAGATTGAAGGTGTATAAAACTACACATTTTTTCATTATCTGTTGGAAGGTACATATGTTTTCTAAATATTGTTCTGCTTTGCTGAACAAAAGTACAAATGAAACTGATTTTAAGCATTACGTTGTTCAAAAACTGATCCAGTAGATTGAGAATTTAGGATATATCTGGTTGGTGTTAATTTCTGTAGACCTTATTCTGTGTGAATTTTCAGTTATGAATAATACTTAATTGGAATTTCATTGCATTTTTCCCCTTCCCCTAGGCAGAAGTCATTATGTACTGTGATTTACTATTGATAACATTAATTTGCTGGCTTAAACATCCCTTAAATACTATGATCTAGATGCTAAAAGGTGAAACCTGAGAAAAATGTGACATGAAGTCTTAGAACATCTTCAAAATGTTCAGAAAAATAGTTTCTTTAAAAAGTAGTTTATCATTCTAATAGTGTAAGGACATGTCTCTGCTCCATTTTCTGTGCTGTGCTTAAGAAATATCACTGAGAAATGCTCAAGAATTCCAAGGTTTTATACTGTAATAGTATTTAGTTTTCAACATGATCTGTCTGTGACCATTATCATATATAAATGCAACCATAATTTTTAATAGTGGCAGCTGTACTTTGAGCTCTGTAAAATTCGAGTTGTTGTGGAAAAAAATTCAGTGTATTCATTTAGTTATGTTATTGTGAATCTTCAATTATTGTTAAATCTAACCCTGAATTTAAAAAAGACTTCTGTAAGTCCTGACAGTAATTTGACTTGCTGGAATTACTGCATTACTACTAATTGACAATGTTAGTAGTGATACACAGGTAGACTGATTGTGGCAGGAAATGGTCTTAAATAATCCAGTGGAGGTAACAATTTATTTTAACTGAGAAATAGCTATCCAAAATAACAGAAGATTTCCTATTCCTCAGCCCGTTTACTCATACCAGTTGTCTCTCTTCCCAGAACCCTCTTTCCCTATGCTGGAATAGCATTTTTAAACTGTTAACTTATCAATTTTCTTTTGTTTTTGTTTTTTTTTTTTTTGAGAAAAGAGAAGGAACTAGGTTTCCTGTTATATTAACGTCTTCCCTGCAATATGTTACAGCTATCCCTTTGCTGTAATTAATGAGCTAAGGATATATGCAATTTATAGGAATTGTTTGACTTGGGTCACTTGTGAATTCCTTTTTTTTTTTTTAATATTTGATGATAGTAAACTTTCTGTAAGTAAATCCATGATAATGACTGTAATTGTCATGCAACTCTCTCTAATTTACCAAAAGAAGACTTGCTTTCTTGATGTTTGCACAGATGGCTAACTGATATCAAAGGTTTCTGCAACACTGCCTACATGTTGCCAGAAGGTCAGTGTGAAAATATATCACAGCCCAACTCCTTAGCAAAGAAAAATTATTGTTACCAGGATTTACTAATTCCTCTCCTCCTAACAAACAGTTCTATCAAGCACTTCTATGGGTAGTCCACAGGAAGCAGTCCCAGTCATAGCACCTTTAAAATGTTTTTTAACAAAATGCAGTTTTTACATTGTTTGAACATGATTCATTTGAAGTATTGAAACAAGAGTGGAATATAGTACACAAAATAGTCCATTATGTGCAGTTGAAGTTAAGGTGGTAAGAAGAATCTAAATTATTTAAAATGTTTGTCTCAAACACATCATTACCACTGTATGGTGAAGAAAGTTTTAGTCATTATAAGAAGTTAGGAAGGAGTATTTCTGAAAAATAACTTCATTAAATAGTTTTCAGAGTATGCTTTGTGGATTGAGATTTATATGGCTTTTAAAGAAGGTTACCAGCCTAATACTTGCCTCATTCTCCTGATTTGTTGCTTTCTACATGTTTTGTAAAAATACATTCTCTACAAAGAACAGAACTTTTCATGGTTTTCTTTGACTGTTAGTCTCCACATGCTGTTCCATAGGTGCGTAGAAAGAATTAGGTGATGCTTTTTTTAATGAAATGATTATGTAAGTGAAAGAAAAAAGTTTAGCCTAATGAAGTACTACTACTCTTCTGCAAATTAACACTTTGAAGACTTTTAACTAAAATAGATTTCAGATATAGTGAAAAAACACATTTTAATTAGCAAGATCCTATACCTAATGCAGAATGTCCAAAATCTTCAGATATTTTAAGCTTAGTGTGTTAAGTATTGTAACACTGTAGTATAACACCTAATGTTATGGTGAGGAAGATGATTTTGTGGATAAAGACACAAGTTCACACCTTACAAGGTACATCACAGGTATACTTCATTAAATTAAAAGAGAAAAATGCAAATCATAAAAGGCAGGATATGCATTTTTGTGCTTAAGACTATGGAAGAAACACTACTCCCCTTCTACTAGTCAAATAATAAAATAAACCCTCTATTTGCTTTTTGTTGGATCAAAATATGGTATTCTATACAGGAGTATTTTTATGTTAATTTTAAAAATCCAGTTATTCTCTTTGTTGAGCTTAATATTAATGATGAAAATTTGGAAAGACTTGTAAGACATCTACTTTCTTTGTAATAATATAAAATGTTTTTCAAGGACTGTTCTTAGGTGTTTGGTTTTTTTTTTAAAATAAGTCTAGAAAGTTGTCATATACTCCTTTGCATTTTCCTGAATCAGAGTTCCAAATGGAGAGAATTTGAGAATTTAACTTTTTTCTTTCTTTTTTTTTTCTTCTAAGTATAAAATAATTATTCTTTTTTTCATTCACAAATAGCAGGTATTTGAAAAAATTCAGTTGACTGAGTATGTCTCTCCAAGGTAATTTTGTCAAATGTCAAATATATTTCACATATAGTTATGCTGTTAGTTAAAGTTACTGAAACTTTTTTCTTCCAGCTACTACTAATAATAAATTTTAGTTGAATTGGTGTCCACCAATCTGTGGCAAGGTAAATAATAACAATCTTAACAGTATCATCAATGATGTTAATAGTAAGAATTTCATAGTAAGAATTGTGGAAGAGTTCCATTCCCTTAAGTGTTCTGATTGTCATACTAGTCTTTGGTTGAAGAATAAGTGTCACACCAATTCTGTTGCATATAGAAAATAATTGTTTCCAGTACAGAGGTTATGACATTTACCCGTGGCAACATCAGCTGCATTTTACATGGTGGTCCAACTACTTTGATTTTGCATTTACTTTAAAAAATGTTTCCAAAATTACTGTCATTCATGGAAGTATCACTGCTGTGAGTATTTTAATAGATGTTGGCATGTCCATTTTTTGTTTGTCTCGAGAGGCCTCTTTAGCAGAATGACATTTAATTTTGTTCTAGAGAAAATCTTTCAGTCACTTTTTTTAGCTTAGGAGGAGGAAGCCACATAACTGCCAGCTACAAGCCAGTCAAATGAGAAATGAAGAAAAAACAGTAAAAACCATGACCAACAAGAACAAAAAATCCTCAAGATTATTTATCAAAGCAACAGTGTGGGGTTTTTTGTGTTTTTTTTTGTTTTTTTCTTTTTTCTTTAAATTGAATAGTTCTAGGGAATATGAGTAGAAATTGTTTTCAGAACATATTTGCTGTTGTTGTCTGATATGATTCTTCTAAGTATTCCCACCCTTTAGCACCTGTTTCTGTATTTTCAGTGGTATTGTTGAGCATGATGTTTCTCCTTTGCCTTTTGCTCAGAATTGAATGTTTTTATTAAAAAGTTTTACAACTTATAAAAAATTCTGCTGTATTTCTAATACCTGCCTCGGTTTTTTAAATCTTTTGCAGTAATTCTGTTAAAATGTAGTGGGAACTGGTCAAAGATTACTGAAAGACAGAAATTCTGTATCTCATTTAGACATGATTTATTTTGAGTCTTTTCATTTATTAACAGTCCATCGTAGAATATATGTTATTTCTTGATGTATTTTCTTTCTTAATGCTTCAGTGCTGACTTAAGAAATTATTTTCTTCTGAGGCACTAGAAGTATTGGCATTGAACAGCAAAATTTTTGCTTTAATAACAATTTCTTACTGGTCTGTAGCAACAGGGCTTGAATGTGAAAAGATTCTGTGTGTTAAAGGGAGAGAAAATCCAGTGTTGCTTGTCTTTACATTACAAATTTAATTTTTAAGTTTTAAAAAAATATTACAGTGGACTTTTCCAGTGTGCAGAAGTTTCTTAATTGCTTTTTTTTGTTACTGTTCAGTGTAACTGGTCAAAGACTCTCTGAGTGAGAATTAATATTTCAAATATGCTGAAGTTTTTTACAAAGAGTGTGTATATGCATGTATATTCATGTTGTTTGGAAAGTGAAAGCTCTGATGGTATTTTGGGTAAAAACTATAATTAAAGACAGCTGCTTAAAATTGCAGTTTCTGTATTGAATTTTTTCCCTTCTTTCCATTCTATCTCCCATTAGATGGCAGTATTGTGAATATTCAGCATATTGATGTTGACATATTGAAAGGAACTCAAACGTTTTTTATACATCTCAGATGCCTTTTCATTATATAACTTATGAATTTCAAGAGGAAGAAGGGTGAACTAGAAATGATAGATAGAAGTAGCAGATAAAGAAATTTGCATTCAGTGCACAGAAACCTAGCTAGCAGAAAAGTTGCATTCAGTCCTTTGTGTGTTCCAGCTTTTCTATGATTAAACACCCTCCTTGCATAAAAAAAGTAATAAAGCTAGTTGTAGTAAACCTTAAAGCCAGGCCATACATTTACCAGGTTTTTCTATCCATCTCTGTTTACTTGAAAGAAAATCCTGTCTCAGCTTTGCATTCAGCAGTTATTTAGCTATAGCAAGGATCTTTAAAAGTTTTTCCATTTAATACTTTTTTAGCCAATCAATTATCTTTTAATAAAAAAAAAAAACATGCTAAAGTTTATGTGGCAAGGTTTTGGTAATGTGAGGATGCTGCAGCAGTGGCTAACGACAGAACAGATCAAGAGCTGTCAACATTTGGACAGAGTCAAATCTGACTGACTCCAAAATGAACCTGCTGCTGCCCAAAGCTAAGCCTATCAGCAATTCTGTCAGCATTCATGTGATAGCAAATTTAGAAAAAATAAAAATCACTGTGCAGCAGCTGTGAGAGAAAGGAGTGAGGAAAATGTTAAAGAAATTATCTCTGCAGACACGAGAGTCAAGAGTGAAGTAAAGCCTGGGAAAAATGGGCGTGAGGGAAGCTCGTGTTTGTTTTGTTCTAATTTTTCATTGCCTCTTTTTAATTGACAGTAGATTAATGTAATTCCCTCATGGTGAGTCAAAGGTGGTAATTGGTCAGTGATCTCCCTGCCCTTATCTCAATCCGTGAAATTTTTCATCTTATTTTCTCCACTGAGAGAGGAGAAATGAGAGAGCAAGTTGGTGGACACCTAGCAGTCAGAACAGGGTTAACCCACTATGATAGTGTATGTGTATATGCAAACATACTGATTTACTTAATGTAGTCACTTACTTTTAAGTATTTTGGAGTATTAGGTACAGTAATTTTAGTCTAAAAATTGACTCATCTGCAGTATTCCAAGTGAAGGCTTCTTTGCATTTTCATGATCACTGAAGTTTTACTCAAATAGGTCTAACATATTCTACTTACCTGCATAATTTGGAAAGAAAAACAGTGCAACAATTCTTTGGGGGACTAAAATCAGGGACAAGAGTAAAGCCGATGAGCAAAGTACTGCATGAGATTTTAGGGTCTGCATTGCCCAACAGAATACATGGTTATAGAACACCCTTCTAGACATTAGGCATAATGCTATTCTCTCTTGCTTCTTTCTTGTTCTTTCTACAAAAAGCTGGGCACAACTGTAACCTGATATGGTAGTTGTATAGATTTATATTTTGAAAAGTTCAGTGCTGGAACTGTATATACCTGTAAAGACCCAAAGGGGTACCAATGGGCTTTTGGTGTAGCCACAGTGACTGCAGAGAAATCCAAGCAATTATCTACCCTCCCTGGCCTCTCAGAAGACCCTTCTGCTGTGGGACTGTCATGAGTTAAAGATCAGCATGTACCAACAGCCACTACACCAGTGCACAGGCGACAGTACTGAACAAACCGTGACACTGTGATTCCTATCCATAAACTGATTTGGAAGCTGGAGAGTCAAGGGGTAATCAGCAAGACCCACTCACCCTTCAACAGCCCCATCTGGCCTGTACGTAAATCTGACGGAGAATGGAGATTAACTGTGGACTATCGTGGCTTGAATGAAGTCACTCTGTCATTGAGTGCTGCTGTGCCAGATGTATTGCAGCTCCAATGAGCTGGAGTCCAAGGCAGTGAAGTGGTACACCACCATTGACATTGCTAATGTGTTTTTCTCCATTCTCCTAGCTGCGGAGAGCAGCCCACAGTTTGCTTTTACCTGGAGGGGCGTGCAGTATACCTGGAATTGATTGCTCCAATCAACAAAGGGGTAAAAACACAGTCCCATCATCTGTCATGGACTGATTCAGGCTACACTAGCGAAGGGTGGGGCTCCAGAACACCTACAATGTATTGATGACATCACTAGTGTGGGGGGACATAGCGAAGGAACTTTTTCTAAAAAGGAAGGAAAATCATACAGATTCTCCTCAAAGCTGGTTTGCCATCAAAAAGAGTAAGGTCAAGGAACCTGTCAGAGAGATTCAGTTCCTAGGGGTGAGATGGCAAGATAGATGATGACAGATTCCAACAGACATCATCAACAAGATTGTAGCAATGGCTCCACCAAGGAACAAGAAAGAGACTCAAGCTTTTCTAGGAGCTGTAGGCTTTTGGAGGATGCACATCTCAGAGTACAGCCAAATTGTGAGCCCTCTTTACTTCGTGACCTGTAAGAGGAATTATTTTCAATGGGGTCCTGAATAGCAGCAAGCTTTCAAACAGATCAAGCAAGAAACTGCACATGCGGTGGCTCTTGTGCCAGTTCAAACAGGACCAGATGTAGCGCATGTACTTTATTCTGCAGCTGGAGATAATGGTCCCTCCTGGAGCATCTGGCAAAAGGTGGCTGGTGAGACATGAGGGTAACCACTTGGTTTCTGGAGCTGAAGCTACACAGGATCTGAAGTCAGCTACATCCCTATGGAGAAGGAAATCTTAGCAACTTGATCCTTGATCCATTGGGTCAAGGGGACACTACATAAGTTATTTTTAAAAATAAAATTGAGATGTCATGTAGGATACCTGCAGTGTCTGGATTCAACATGGTAGTTTGCTTCGAATGATCAAAAACTAGCTAATAGAGCAGAAAGAAATGCTATTGTTACTGTTTGGTCATAACCTGTTGTAATCGGTTGAAATTGGCCAATGAGATGGAATACTTCCTTAGTTATGACCTTAGTTACCAGGAAGGTAAACTAAAACCACTACACCTGTGGGTGTTAATGAAACAAAGGAGAGTTTGTAAGTACCTTTGTGGAATCTACTTTTTGTGGAATATATACTCTATAATATACTAATATACTAATATACTAATATACTCTATTTTGTGGAATATACTTTTGTTTGGATAGTATCTTCTCTTAAATAATTCTTTCCCCTGAAAACTGAGGAAAAGGGAAAAAGGAAAATTTTTATTAAAATAGAACTGGTTTTCCCATGTGGTTTTTTGTTCTGGACTTTTTTAACTGCAAGCTGTGGCATATTCCTTTATGTGTCACTTACAAGTCCTGTCTTCTCTTGCAGTGCACTTGTAGGAGAGACATGGTGTCAATATCCATGGATGTCTTTGTGAGGAAGTTTCAACCAGAGAGGTACCAGCTGTGGAAACAAGGCAAGGATTTATATACCATTGATCATACAAAACCAACTCCTGAATCAACTCCTGAAGTAAAGATTTGGCTACAGAGAAGAAAGAAAATACAGAACTTTCCCAAAAGGTATTTATGTTTCTTTATCCTCTATTTAATTCTAGTTAATACAGTGCCAATTTATTTTTGTTTTCTTTTGGCCATTTTCTTTGATATTTTTGTACTTTTGGCCAGTGTGCTGGTTTGAAGGCAAACTGACAGGAGAAATTAACCCAACTCAAAAAGAGATTCCAAGTCAGAATTACAATTTAATAAAAGGATTACAATAAATACAATGGTACAGAGAAAAAAACTTGTTTTGTCCTACAAAAACAGATGTATAGCCCAGCACCCTGGGGCTATATGAACAGAACGGTATTCATTGGTCCCTGTGCTGAGCGCCACTTGGCCTCCCTGAGTGCGAAGTAAAAAAGGAAAGAAAAAACCTGTTGGTGAGGAGGATGGTCACAGTTGAGAGTGGCAGTTGCAGTCCTGTTGAGGTTCTGGTCCTCCTCTGGATATAATGAGTGGTACAAGAAGTCCCAAACCCCAAGGTTATGTATGTTTGGGCTCAGATGGGAATGCCCAGTACCTCCCCCAGGGCAAGGACTTTCACAATGGGTGATTTGCTCTCTGAGTCATAGGATACTCCTTGGTGGTCCATTATTAGACATGATCCCTCAGGCTGGGTGTGAAGGTGCTGATGACTCCCCAGAGGGGAGTTATCATGGCTGAATCACCGGTGTGAAGACAGGAAAACTTCCCTATTTCACAGGGTTCTTTAACACGCAGCTTGTAGCCTGAGAGGTCAGGTGTGCTGCAAATGGTCCATTATTAACAGTTCATCAGAAATTACACAGAGGGTGTAGAATACATGGTTTTGGTTACACCCACATAGTGATAAAGTGATCCTGGCCACTATAACTAGGACAGCCAGGACAGAGTTAATTTTCTGGTGGTATCTCTGAGGGGGTGGCAGTTAGAGCTGGGTGGGTGTGCCTAGGTTGTTATTCTATGCCACTCACTTCCCTGGGGTGGAAGTAAGGAATTCTCACTTCTGAGAAGGAAGAATATGTGGTATGTGCAAGGGGCCTGGGGACCATACTGCTCTTTGTCTCGAAAAGCTGTGTGGCACAAGTTGGGGTTGGTTGAACTACATGAGCATTTTGCACATGATCATCCTCTTTTATACACTGTCATTAATAGTATTGTTGGTGTTACTGTTCATTTTCTTATTTCATTGCTGTTTCCAGTAAATTGTTATCTCAACCCATAATCTCTGCATTTTCTCTTTCTCTCTCTCTCTCACTGAAGGGGGGAAAGGGAAGCAGCTGAATGGAGTTTCACTTTCATCTGGGCTTAAACCATAGCACATGTTTCCTTTGAATTCATTATTTTAGGCAAAAATTATTTCTCTGATGTATTAGGATGAACTTGGGGACCAGCAAGTCTTTTCTTCGGAGTGATTGTGAAAAATTAATTCAACTTACTGTGTTAATTCAATGTCATGTGTATAGCTGAAGTTAATGATTATGGAGAACAGTAAAATGCACTCCAGTGTTGCATTTAGAATATTTCTTTACTAAACCATATAGCATTGAGATTTCCAGGGAGTGAATGGTTTTCGTTGTTTCTAGTGACCACTGCAACCAAAACAGAGGAGAAGTCTCTTAAGAGCTGAGGTAAAGGTTAAATGGGAAAAAACTTATCATAAAGCTGTGGCAGAATTCCACCAGCTGTGTGAAGTCTCTAGTAAAAGTCTTAGCCCTCACTACCATCTAACTTCAAGGAGATATGATGGTCTATTTATCACACTCTCACAGTGCTGCAGCCAAGACCTGTCTGTGTCTACCTCTGGTCAAAGACAGATCATAGTTTTGGCATAAGAAAGGCCTAAATCTGAGTTGTTGGTACTGACACCACTGAGAAAATTTGAAGAATAAGGTTTCTCAGCTGGTCACTGAAGTTGTAAAAGCTTTGACATATTAAAGCAGTTTCAGAATTATTTTCTTGGTATGCATTTTGGTTTTTGTTTGCTTTGCACAAACATTTTTTCTATACTAGCACTTTCCTGTTTTACCCCTGTTTTGCAGGGTCTTTACAGATTTTCTTGCTCATTATCTAATAAAGATCTACTTAATTTCTAGCCAAAGGTGGGCAGTTTTATTGGTATCTACTTGACTGCATAGTTGTATTAGTTCAGGAGGAGAACTAAGATATCTATGTTGGCCAAGAAATAATCCCTCTTCTTTAAATTTAGAAAACAGAACTTTAAATAGAAATATATATGTATATGAAAAGAATAACAGTTCTTAACCACAATACACGCACAGATATATGTATATCTCCAGAAAGAACCAAACAACAGCAGTTTGTAATAAACTCCCCCCTCTCCCCAAATGACAAGGCAAAGAGTTAAAAGGTCTTTTGGCTACCCTCCCCCCCCCAAAAAAAGGGGGAATGCAATTATATCTATGGACAGCAGGTGACAATGTCGCGCCTCAGCCACTAGCCCCTCTCTCTCTCAGGGGTTGCAGTTATATTTACGGACAGCAGGTGGCGATGTCGCGCCCGGCCGGCGGGGCTCTCTTTCAAGGGAGATGGCAGGCACAGTCCCCAGGTCAGCTCCCGTGAGCAATCGATGTCGAAAGAAAAGCAGCAGCAATCCTGTCTCCGCAGGGGCAGGAAACAGGTCTGCTCTCTCTCCCTCTTTCCTCACAGCATCTTCTGCAGTGCCCACGATCACCCACGGTTGAAATAGTTGAGTTAGGGAGGGGAAAAAACACAGTCCAGACTATCTAGTGATGCCGGGATCAGAGTGTCCCCATCCTTGCTCACTCCGCCGAGAACTGAGCTCCTGACCTGCGGAGAAAGCACAGAAACCCCGACCCCTTCCCCCACAGGAGCCCGTCTTCCCTCCCTCTCCCGCCTTGGGGAGAGATCAGAACAAAAGGCTCTGGCTAAAGCAGTTAACATCAGGATATGCATATTCATTACACCCTTTTTTAACCATCTTTACTGACACTAAGGCGTTGGCTCCAAGCTTTTAGGAAGGAATTCCAATGGAATGTTGAAACTGTAACTATAGTGCAGTTTCTAGGTTGAAGGTAATACTGAATTTTTTAAGACCTTCTCCCTCCTTCAAATAATTTTACACTAGAGTTGCTTTTTTAACTTGGTCTTTAACCAAATCTCCTTATTTTCTTTGTAATTTAAATGTCTTTTTTTTGAAGAAAAGGAAAGGAAAGTCAACCTGTAAAGAAAAGGAACAACTACCAGAGTAGTGAAACATTATAGCTGTGTAAGAACAGTTTGTGAGGTAGAATCACTTCTTGAAGGCAACCAGTGAAGCAGTTGAACAGCCAGTTTGTTAGCACGTGTATAATACTAACTTGGACTCACAGAGAATAATTTGGTTGTTTAGCTAGGTATCATTTTGCCCTATATATATTGTACAGTGGAAATGCAAATTGCCACTTGAACCAGCAGTGATTTATTTGGTAGTACCCTTATGGGTAGCTAGTTTTGACTAAAACCAAAGACTTTCAAACAAGTGTGTTGAAATGGAAACATATGGGCTGATTTATACATTTAGCTAAGCTAATAAACACAAGTCCAATGCTGTTTAAATCTTGAATTGGCTTTTGTTCAGGCATGGTAACAGTGTGCTTTGCAAAGGAGGATAAAATATTTATTCAGCTTCATTTCTAGGGTAATGTGTCAATTGAAATTGTCATAATTTTGATTATGGGAATAATACAAGTTGCAGCAGAGTGAAAATAAAAATACCATCTATGGGAATCTTCATGAATATAGTGACAGGAAGAACTTTACTCTGGCATTTATGTCTGAAATACTTTGCTACTATATACATCTAATGATTGCATGTAAACAGTAATAATACTGTTATATTACAAAGTGAATTGGTGGTTGTCTCATCCTTTGGCAAATTTTCTGTAAATTACTCTTCTACAGAGGCAGTGTTGAAAGATATATATTGGTGGACATAGAATAAAATATAAAGGGTAGCAAAATGTTTTTCTGGAGATATGCAGAGTCTAAGATACAAGACCTTTGTAAAACTCCGAATTCACCTGTGATAGTTGGGCTTTTATCACTAATCTGTTATGAGCTTTGAAACCTCCTGTGTGATGAAGTACATTAAAATCTCCTCCTGTGTCACATAGTTGAATTTGAAAGTAAGCTAATCTCCTGTTACATTTATCCTGAGCACATAATTTTCTGATGGGTTTTCCATTTCTCCTACCCTAAGCTTTCCCGTCTACTTCGGAGGGTGCAAGTCTTGTGCTGAAAGTCTAATTCAAGTTTTTTTCAACACAGCATTATGAGTTATATTACTTGATATTGTAGCCTTTCAAAATATTTGGTGATCATAATTTTTATATTTTTCAGGTACTTTTTTGTGTTAAAAGGCATCTGAAAAGCTTCCAAACAGATCTGATTTGACAGGTGTATTCAAACTAGTGTTTTATTAGCAAGGAGGTTTGGAAATATCAACTGATTCTAGTCCTACAGAGAGTGTTTTGTCTTCATTACTTTTGTAAGGGTAATTCTCTTTCAGGTTCAAAAGAATAATTTGTTAAAAAGCTAGTTTGGACACTAGTTAAGTAATAATTACTTAAAGAGTATTTTACTATTTTAACAACTCTGATGTAGAATGGTGATAAAAGATTAGAAGGTTAAATCCAATCAGTTGTTAATCTATCACTTAATAAATTGTAACACTATCTCAGCACAAAAAGATGAAAAATTGTCAGGTTTTTTACCACTCTAAGCGGGTGAAAGGGACATATATATATTGGTAGGTATTTTATCTTATCCAAGACACACTTTCAACTCTGACAGCAGTATCTCCTGTAACAGCTTCCAGAACCTCAGATCTCGATCTAAAAAGCTTAAAACTCCAGAGGACAAGAGAGTATCTGCTCTGGTAGCTGATGCAGAAATCATCATGACTGAAGCAGCTACTGCTGGCTTCAAGGTCAGTGAAAAATCTGAAAAAAAAGGTGGAGTGATAAACACAGAAGTGCCTTCTGGGGAAGAAGAAAACAGTAGTAGAATGCAGCTGGATCAACATTTATTGGATCATGTCAAGGTTGCAGGTGAGATAAGGACTAATTACGTTTCACATGTATGTTGTAGGCTGTTTAATACCATGAATTAGTGGATGTTAAATCATAGTGTTATCCTAGAATAGGATACTAAAATACATCTATATAAAGTTATGCAGAGAATATTGATACTCAATAAGAAGGAGAAAATACCAAAATTAATATTCTGAACTGAGAGTAATACCACATAAACTGTTTTAATGAAGTGTTTTTAAAGAAGCAAAAAGAATGAGGTTTTGTAAATTTTATTTCTTTAGTGGACCCATATGTTTTACAGCAAAATATTTTTGATATGGAAATGATACAGAATGTCTATGCTATTCAAACAGCATAGAGCATACATGCTTGCCAGTGTGCTACATGTATTTGAATGATGAACCTGCATTCTTTACTTGTGCACAAAAATGCTCTATTTTGTGACTCCGGATTTCTTGTCACTTCCTGTTGAACTGTTTGACAGTGCAAGTTATAAAGGTCTTGCAAAGCCGAAGATTATTTTTTCACCCCCAGCAACTTTTTTAATACTAATATACTTGGTCTATTTTGGCTTAATTTATTCTATTTCACATTTCGTTGTAGTTCATATGTAGTTCCACGTTTCTGTTCATAAAGGCAAACTTCAATTTTAACTCTTAAGTTTGTGAGCAATCCCATTTTGTTTTATGTTGCTACTGAAAGTTTACTTGCAAATTTCATAATGACTATTTCCATTATTCTAATATTAATGGTTATGTTAATGCTTATTTGGAGGTAGTAATCACCATGATTGATTAACATAAAGATAAGAATGTATTGCAAGATGGAGGCTTAGAAATTCCTGTATACAAAGTATTTGGTGTTCTATCAAAGCCATTCTAGGTCTGTTCTAATAGTCTTTTTATTTAAAGAAAGGTGCTGTATCTTTACAGCTTCCCCCAATTCTTAATAAAGGTTTAGAATGTTCATAACCACAAAGTAGTATTTAATTCGATGTTTATTGGCAAGGGAAGAAAAAGTGAAGAAGAGTGGAGAGCTGCCCTCTCTCCTTTGCCCTGTTAAAAAGTACTGTCTGGACCTTTTCAGGAAAAAGGATGTTTTTAGATATGATGGTGGAAACTCCAGTATTCCTGTTGAAGAAGGTAGTTTGTTCTGCATTATCTCTGGCTAGTATGTCCATTATACTTAGTTGAGGCGGTACTGTTTGTTCCCAGAGATTACATTTTGATACTTTGTATTACTACATTTTTTATTCATTTGACCTCAAAAAGAAATCTTTCAGAAAAACAAGTTCAAATAACCATTGTAAAGAAGGAATGGAAAGGGACTTTAGCAAAATTATTTTCTTGAATATCTTGGATGTTCTACTATTTAGAATTGAGTGCACTGTGTTCCACAGGGTTTTTCAGGAACATGTTTTTTAAGTGACTTCTCTAGCCACTTGTTCTGTCTTCCCAATGCAAGCATCAGCAGATGAAGAATTTTTATAAAGTAAAATTCTCACCATTTCACTCTTTAGCATCACTGAGATATACAATTATGATAATTTAAAACAAAATCATGCTAATTGGTTTTCATTTTTAGACCAGTGCTGTTGTTTTCAAAATATTCTTGGTATCTATTTGAAATGTGTCTGCATAATTATAAACCATTAATCTTTGCTTATTTTCATTTTTAAAGCAGGCATAATAGGTATAAAATGCACAGTATCAAGTTCAATATACCAGACTTCTATATTTTTTTTCCCAATGGGTTAAAATGCACATGGGCTGTCAAAATAAAGAAACTACATGAATATTGATTATTTTGAATGAAATGAAGACCTGTTGTAATTCAAATGCAAAGTACTGATTAAATGATTAAAACTACATTTCATGCTCGGAACTCAAACCATTTACAATTCATTTATTCTTTGATAAAGCTTATATTCCACATTTGTGTATGCCATTCTACCAAATGCTTTTCTGTATGATTTCTAAATGAGGAGCCATGCTTTGAATTGGAATAATTTAGATTGCTTCGAAATTCAATATGTCGATGTAAAGTGATTAACAAATCATGTTCTTGATCTACAGGAAGCATCACTTCAGATTCGGTTTTGAGTCCTGTTTCTGTAATAGAGAAAACAAAAATGGAAGATGAGGACAGGATAGATTCCAGTCATCCTTTCTTTACTCTTCCAGATTCTGTGGCCAGCAGTCCTGCTTCTGATAGCTGTAGGAAAGAAGAGAGTTTGAAACCTCAGAATCAATATGTTTCATCCATACCATACCATAAAGAAGAGCGACAAACTTCTGAAACAGAAAATCCAGATAAAAAAGAAAGCATCATGGTAAAGGATGATATCAGCAACTTAGAAAGCTGTGGAAGGAGTTTGGAACATGGAAAAGTGCCTTTTGTAAAAAAGAATGAAGAAGATGGCATGGAAACATCTAGTGTATGTGAAGCCAATTGCACTGTAATAGTGATATATTCTTGATTTAATAAAATATGAATGAGAATTTTTTTAATGAGATTTTATATCCATATTAGAGCTCTTAGGAATATGCATGATTTTAATTAGATGATAATTTGAACATGTTTTGAAGTGCTCAGGCAGAGCAGGAATTTTGTTCCAAAAGCAGAATGTTTCTGGAGCTTGCTTATTGACATATTTTTCCCTGTTATTTTAGATGTCTACTAATTTCACTTATCTGTGAATCTCAAGTGTCAGCAACTATTCTCAAGCTATTCCCATATTCACTTCCTGCCAATATGAGCAAGGCTGTGAACTTCAGTTACTTCCTATTCTTGGATTTTGGAAGTAGCTTAAAATATGTAAAGGAAATACTTGAAGGACAAGATCCTGTTGTTAAAAAGAGTATATATTCAGGTTTTAAGTAGTAGGTTTTAAAAATGTTTTCTCATTGAGGTACTTACAAACACCTTTTTTACCTCCACATGCCATCAATAACTGGTTTAATTTGGGATTCCCCCAAAGGCACTCAAATGTGGAGCTGTGAAAGCTGCACTTCAAGAGTTTGTAGTGTTTGCCTTAGTTCTTGAAGCTTGAATAACTTTAAACTGAATGTACATAGGGGTGCTTGAGGAATGACTCCTTTGTATAGCAAATCAACACATTACGTACATATAATAATAACTTTTGATTTCTTTTTTTTTTTTATTCTTGTGGTATTTTAGTCTCTCCTGAACGAAGTCAGAGGGCTTCTGCCTTATTTTTCTAGCCACAGTTAGTGGATGTATTGTACTTCTGGTCTGCAGAATTATTTGGGCTGATCTTCCTCTCAAATATCATCTGAGCAAAACAGGATTTATGCTCTGTAAGCTGGGAAGGGCTGCAGTAACTTATATCTGAAATGATTTGTTTGATGAGGATTTCACATTTTAAATTAAAATATATATTCTGAATTAAAGACAAATGTAGTATTTGTACACCAAAGATCCTTCAAGTGCCATGATAGTATTTACAGACTTGATGTCTGTGCTTGTTCACAGAACAATTTTTTTGTTCATCATAATTAATTTTGCAGAATTACACACTAAATTAGTTATGTTTTTTTCCTTTTCAGTCAGAGGAAATTGCAAGCAAGAAAATATCTAAGAGTTGGCGTCATCCACTGAATAAGCCCCCAGCTAGATCTCCCATGACTTTGGTTATACAGCAAACAACTAGTGATGAAGGTGAGTGTATTATTTTGTATGTTTTTCTGATGGTAATTTTCTGTCTGCGTTAGGCCATATATATAGGCACTTGTGAAAACGAGCAAGATAAAATAATTTTTTTCTGCCTGGAATATGTAAATGTTTGAATCCACAGACATGTCATGTTTACACTCAAATTCTTCTAAAAGCATTCGATCTGTCTTTGCAAAAAGCTCTGAAAAATAAGAGACCATTTTTAAAAAAGTATACTTTAGTATTTCTTGTTAGAAATCACATCAGTCATGTTTAAGAACAAGATTTCCATTGTGTAAGCATAGATCAAAGTGTCATAAGAACCCTTGGAATATGAATCTTGGGTGTAAGTCATAGTCCCCTATACTGCTTTAAAGCTACCTTTTCCTTGTCTCCTTTTTGATAGATGCTGGATATTTGGGACATCTTAAGCCATCAGTGTCTAATATTATACTTCTAATTCAAGAAAAAAAGCTGAAGTTTTTTTAGGTATTATCAAAAGTATCAAGAGTGTTTACATATGGCTCGATTTCCAAGCTTTTGCTTGGCCTCATATTGAAAGAATTACCATTTATGTCCCTGTAGTTTTGGTGTCACAAAGGAACTGGAAGCTTCCCTTCCCTTCCCTTCC
>WBMV01002199.1:1732084-1779572 GCA_013396655.1 Campylorhamphus procurvoides | reverse complement strand
ACGGAAATTTCATTAGGATTGCTGAAAACAAGATTTTGGCAGCTCCCCCGTTCTCCAAGGAGAGACTGAGCAGCTTTTAAAGGAGTTGCAAAATAATTTTCTTTACATGTGAACCTCTTGCTTCATGTCCCATGAGAAAGTTCATCAGTCTGGGAGCTGCCAGGGCAGTTTTAGTTTTGTCCTATGGCACTGTAAATGAATGAGGAGCTTAGGGCTTCCCCAATTTTATGACAGGCATAGTTCACCTTGGCAAATGGACACTTTAGAGAGCAGTGTAGAGGCTGTGGCTGTGTACAGTGGAAAAGCAATACCAGCTCTTGTTTAGCAACACTAATATATGCAATAATTCATCAACATTTCCCTAAAATGTACTCCTCTAAAAAAAACCCCTCACTCTGTAACACCTCTGTTTTATGCATCAATAAATCCTGATTAAAACATTTTTGGCATGAAGCATTCTGCAAAGGACAGACCAACACAGGTCATGTCCAGTACTTGGCATAGCCTTTGGTCTGCCCCATATTGCTTCAGCATTGCAGGAGGTTGGCACTGTGACATCAAAGGCAATTCCTCTGAGCTGATGGAAATAAATGACCCTGACTGCACAAGTCAACTAGAATTAGGATATTCAAACTCCTCCCTGACTACCTGCCCAGCATCACCAAGTGGCTGGTGTCTCCAGGGGCAGAGGGGTGAGCTCCAGCAACACATGATGCACTCAAGACTCTAATGAAGAAGAGGGTCCCTTGGAAAACACCAGCAACCAATTACTATTTTAAATAATACCATGCAAGGTGAAACAGTCCCAGAATTGACAACAGATGGTAACACCAGTAAATGCATTGGCTGGGTAACAGCTGCACCACAGGACCCTGGTGAGGCCTCCAGTCATGAGAAGCTTCAGCTTCTCAGGGGCAGGACTGGGGCTGCCTGGCAGGAAAGCAGGACAGCACCAGTCACACACAGCTCCAGTTCCTGCTCACCTGCTGAGGAAACAGGGAGAGAGCAACCCTCTCCTGTTCATTGTCAATGTTCCCTAGAGTACTGTTCACATGTTCCTAGAGGAAGCAAATTTCTCCACGTGAACATGGCTTTTGGCAAGGCTCCTTCAAGCACAGGCCTTGGTGGGGGGGCTTCTGCTGCCTCCTCCAATTTTCTGTGCCAGGTGGAAGCAAGAGGTTGGAGTAAGATGCTGTTTCTGGCAGTTAAAGCTGTTTTGCAGATCTGTAAGGTGCAGACATGAGAAGGTATGGTGGGACCCAACCAATCCATACAGAACACAGGAGGACCTGTCTCACCCCACTTGTAGTGGGAACCTGGTCATTCCCAATCCCAGCTTTCCCAGCCCCTCCTCTCCCCATGCCAGCTGCCCTCCAACTGCTGCTGGCACTGGGGCTCCCACACCCTTCCTTGAGAGCAGAGACAAGAAGGTCCATTTGACTTTCTAGACCTTAGGCCCTTTCTTTTCCTTCCTCTGGAGAAGCAGAAGGGGCAGGCTGGAAGTGGGCTGTGTGCCTGGAATTGACTAGGAACAGGGGAGGGGAGCAGTGACAAGTTCCTGCTGTGTGCAGCACTACTCCCAAAGCACTCCCGGTTCGCAGGTGTCATCTGACTGTTTTGGAGAACTTCTTCCCCCCCAACGCTTGGCTCAGATTCCCATTTCCTTTCCCAAGCTGCTGCTGTATCCAAAATCTTCCTCCTCCTCCTCCCCAGGCCTCTGTAGTACTCTGAGAAAAGAACACCACTTCACAGGTTTCTTGAATATTTTGCCCTCTCCACCAAAACCACCTCCCACACACAGTTGACCTCAACTCCTTTTCTTTGCACTCAGGGCCTCGTTCCTGCACTGCTCCTCCAGGCCCAGCCCTCTCCCAGACATACAAACCTCCCACTGCGGTGCTGGGCTCTTCAGGAACTACCAGAAACACCATAAGCAAACAGGGTCAGGGCCGAGCACATCCTGCAGCTCAGCTCAGGCTTCCTGTACAACTGAGCACCTCTTCCCTTCTCCCTCAGACAGGTACCTGCACATGTTGATCTTCAGCATCTGAAATTGCTTTGTCCAGCCTCAGAAAGCAGGAAAAACAGTTCTTCTGTATCTGGTTGTTCAATTCATGCTTTCCAGGACTCCTGCCAGTGCAAAGGCTCTTCCACACTGAGGCATCACAGCTCCTCATCCTCAGGTCTTCCCTCTGCAGGGCTGAAGGCTGCCTGCTCTTTCCCAGCATTGCTTCTGGGCTGTGGTTGATGTTCAGGGAACAAGAAGGCTGACAGTGAGACTAAGAATGGAGCACATAAATAGCCTGTAGAGCAGGCTGGAGAGGGCAGTCAGTTTTCTATCACAAGGAACAGCAAACACAGTGATTTAGAGGTGTACCTGTGCTCTGTGTCCCCTCAGGTGGGGCTGAGGACAGGCAGAGACCCTCATCTACTTCAGTGGCACTGAGCAATTACTGAAGTCACTTGACAGCTAATTTGTAGTGGAGTTTAGGCTTTTCACTTCACAAGGTCCCTTGCCCAGCTCTGAGACAACTGTCTGCAGGCTGAGCAGAGGGAATCAGCTTTGGGTGGGAGCAGAAATGTAAGCAGGAATGAACTGAAAAGAGGGAAAGGCAGCACAACTCACTGCTTACATTATACACACCTTACACAGCCTAACATGACATTTTAGATGGTGTAAATTATATCAACATGCAGAGCCAGGTCATGTGTTACCCAGAAATATGGATGCTTACATCAGCAAGGGAGCTTTAAATGCACTGCTTGGAATAAAGACACCAAAGAATTCATTTTAAAAATCTTTATGTGAATATAAAAGAACTCTTTCCAAAGAAAAAAAATAAAACCAAAAGTTTAAAAATTAGTGCAATTTTCAAGTTCTATGCAACACAGTGCTTACATTTGTTTTAAACAGAAGATGTAGACACCCATACACTGAAAACCTTAACTCTAGCTTCAGGGAAAGGGAAAAAATAAACATGTAAGAAAGGTACTGTACTAGACATTACCAACTCTTAAACAATTGCTTTGATTTTCTAATTTCTAATCTACTTATGGCTACCTAAATAGAACATCAGTATTGCTTATATTACTTATTTCCAAGGAAGTTTATATAATAGAAAATAGAATACCCATATATATATATTTAATGAACAAAAAAAAATTCAGGTGAAAATTTATTTTCAGTCAATGTTTCTTAATCCACTATAATAAAGTTGTTGCAAAAGAATCTTCTCAAAACTGCTGCCTGACCCATCTTTTGAGTAAAAGAACCTACCAGTCCAGAATTTTTATTATTGCTATAAAACACTTCTCTTCCATAGTAATCTTATATAAAAAATAACTAACAAATGATATGTCAATCAGAACATATTTGCTGTTCCTTTGGATCTATATTACCCGTTTTACTGGAAACCAGCTAAATTACTAAAAATGCTGTTTAACTTAAGCAGTACTGAGTGATTTCACTCACATTTGAACGTGTTCCTCACTGTGCTGATGGGATAGTACGAATTCAGGCTGCAGCAGAGACAAGAGGCCTCTTTTTTCATCCTGCCTCAGCAGGGGTGCATCAAAGGGCATGTATCGATGGAGCTCTGCTGCTCATGTTGGATACAACTGGACTGTTAACACCACAATGGCATTGGCAGCTTGTTTGTTTGACATGAATGAAGCAAACATTAGACTCGTACTCGTTTAGTGGTCCTTCCTGCACAGCCAGATGAGCTGAAGTGAACACAACACCATGGCTTATAATCCAGTATTTATTTCTACAGATCAGTTCCTCATTCATAGGGCGTAACCCAAGTTTAACCAGTTGTAGAACAGCTGCTCTTAAACAGGTTCCCAATCCCAAAGAAACCCTTAAATTAGACTCACAGGCTTAACTCTTAACAATTTGGAAAAGTCCCAAATAAGCAACATTTCATCCAAAATCTGAAAACCTGATTGGTTTTGGCAACCCCAACAAGACTATGGGGACAACTGTGCCCTGAAAAAGGCTGATCCCTGCCTGTAGCTCAGGAATTAATTCTTCCATCACTAGTCAGAAGATCAACTTCCAATTAAATGATAGGGAGGTTCTTGGTTATTTTTGGTCCCGGGGTCTGCAGTTTTGAGAAGTCTAAGTTGAAGACATTTGCTCCAAGTTTGTCACAATTCAGCACCTGACAGACACTGACACAGCTCTACTACTGTGAGAAGTACAACAAATGCACCAAGCCTACACACTAGATGAGTATTTGTAGGATGGCCATGAAAGTTTCCATGCTGTAAAGAACAAGGGTTAAGAGACCCACTCAACACCACCATCAGTGACAGCTTCACGTTTCACTAGACCACACCACGTACCAGGCTTTAGGGATGTAAGCACCTTGCTAAGACTGAATCTCCTGCTCCACTGCTCCCCACAACCTCCCACACCACCAGCAGAGCAAACAAGCAACTGTATCATAAAAACACAACCTCCACTAATATCACTGCAGCAATAAAAGACCTCAAAACCCAAGAGGTAGTCCAAGCATAGAGTCGTAAAGAACAGCACCAGACAGACAAAACTCTCCAGCAGCCACGTGTCTGGCATGTTCTCTGCTCATACCACATGTAGCACGAGGCTGGCTTTTAAGCAATGCCTTTTGAAGGAGGAAATCTGTTGAATGCCTAAATGTACAGCACTGTAAAACAACCACCACAAATAAGAAACAACCCTCAGTATTAGCAGTGACTACTTGCCTTTTCCCTGGCATTGCATGCAGTGCCCAATATAGAATTTAAGATGCTGGGGAAGGAAGAAATCAAAGGACGAGCCATAGTGAGGGGCCTGTAAAATGAACTACCCAAATTTCACAATTCAAGACTTAAATTCTGCAAAGCTGAACCCTTCTCTCAAATCTAAGATGGTGAGGCAGGTGTGTTTTCATTCACAAATATCGCTGAGTTTTATTTTAGGTGATGGTCTATTATAGCACACTCAAATATATAGTTTAACTATATTCATTTTATTTTAAGGGCTGCTGCAGTTTTATTTTATTCAACTATGGGCATAATGAATTTGTTCTAGACTGTTTGCAAAGAAGAACAGACATTAACAGGTTTCCTAAAGATACAACTCACAACTAAAATAAGACATTTGGAAAATAAAGTGACAAATTTTGTGACAGACAGCAACTTCCTGCACACAAATTTCAGACAGCAATCCCCTTTTCATTTTCTATCAAACTATTATCGTTTATGCACTTTCCTCCCTGCCAACAGTCTTTGCTGCCAACAACTGCCAAAGCCATCTTTCATTCCTCTGCCTAGCACAATTAGCTGAGGATAACTGAAGTGAAACTACATTTAAGAAAGAGGAATTAATTGCCATGCCCAGGGTTGTATAAATAGGTTGAAATAAATGGGGTTCCTTCCCACTTAATCCCCTTTCTGACAATAAATGCAGTGTGGGAATATGCCAGACTTTTAAAATATAGCCCAGACTTTTGAATCATTATAATAGCTTTTTTCTTACATAGGAAAAGACAAGCTTTTTTGGCTTAAGTGAATTCAACATCTTAAAGACAGGGTTTCTTTAGTATGTATATGCAAAAACTTATGCTTTTTTATTTTTTAAATAAACTGAGTAATTCTGTTTCTCACAAAACAAATCCTGTCTTCTGCACTGGTACTATGTCTTTACTTTCTTTTTCTACAAATGCAAGTATGTTCTTGCTTTTAAAATTGTATTTTCTATTCTAAAAAAAGGTTGTTTTTTTTTAAACACGGTACTGATCTTTTAAATCTGTTTTTAGAAGAGCCCAGCAAAAATGCCCAATATTGCCAGTTTCCTGAAGTCCATTTTTGCATAACATCTTCCCATTATAAAAGTCAGCTTTCTAGCCCAAACCCATTAAATAAAGTTTTAAATATATAGTGCCAAATTTTTCTTTTTTATTTACAATATAATCTGAAGGCAAATATAAATCTTTGAAGTTGTGCTTGTAAATAGGTGCTGCAGTTATTAGATCTACCTGGAAAACCACGTGCTACCTTCTAGACACACCGCTGATCAAATTTATCCCTTCTTGATAGCTCTGATGTTGAATTTGCAGCTGCGCAGTTCGAATCTCCTCTTTCATCAAGTAAAGTGGAAGCTATAAAACATTTAAGGACACTTTAGCAGTAAATTTTACTCATGGTCCTCTAATCAGAAGTTGCCCCTGGGACTTTGACAGTGAGATTCCTCCTGGTGTTGGTGACGTGACGTTGCTGAGCCAGGAAGGAGCGGCCCGGCCCATCCTTGCAGGCACCGCTGCTGCCAACCAGCCTTGCTTCCATACCCAGCTTCTGCAGAGTGAGGCTCTGCAAAACAGTGCAACAACTTAAAGAACAGCAAAAACAGAAGGGAAAAACCCTGCCCTCTTTCATGCACAAAGCTCATGCTTATTTAGTATGCACACAAATTCTTTGCTGTGTTGCTTAGATTAACTAAAATTTAACTGGCACATTTAGCAAAGTATGTTTTCCTGAAACACCAACAAATGAATTTTTTACCCACCTTGTTATACCATGCAGTTACAATTAGCTTTTCCTCATAATCATGTAGCTTAGCCAGTTTGTATTCGTTCTACAAGGAGACAAGAGGGAAGGCAAGTTCAATTAAAAAACAAATTTTACCTGCATAAACTCACTGCAGCCCACTGAGTGAAACAAACACAGGCAACAGAAATGCTTCAATACGCAAAACAACAAGAAAGCTTAGAAGTATAAATAAAGAGATGGCATAAAATACTCAGATAAATTATCAGACTACTTCAGCAAGGCTAAACTTTACACAAGTTACAGACAGAAACAACACAGAAATACACTCTGAGGGTTCGCGTGGGGAAATGCACAAGAGGTCCAGGGGTCTATCAAAAAGTCTAGAAATAATGCAGTAATTTTTCCATCTGAGAAGACAAGAATGTGCTTCCAGTGGCTGGTTATTCTTATGCTGTTACTGAATTGCTATTATATAATATACTTACCTAGTATATACTACATTAAAGAAATCTGAGGCCACAGCATTTATAAAGTCAAGATTTCAGCCAAGCAGATTTTACTGAATCATTAGGAAACAATATCTTGATTGACTAATAACATATTAGAGGTTATTATTAAATACATGTAAAATTTTTACCTCCAGTGCTTCAATTCTTTTGTCTTTTTCCAGTATCTGTTTTCTGAGCAACATAATTTCTGCTGATGCTGGATTTAGCTTGGGGTCTAAGGTTTTTATCACCTGGATAGGGCAAAACAAGAGCAGTGGAATAATTTGATTAAAAATACCATTTTAATTGGTTGGGGACACCACATTTAAATCAATCTGTTTAGCAATTTATGAGGGAGCAATGTGTATGTTCAGAAATATGCCACTTACATTTCTTGCTTTCTCAAGATACATTTTATATCTTTCTTCCATTGCTTTCATATCCTCATCTTTTTTTCGTAAAGCTGCTTCCAGCTCTCCAATCTTCTGGGCTGTTTACCCAAATGATCAACAAAGACATACAAAATAAAAATAGATGAGGCACTTTCAAGGATTCTGTGTTCTCACCACCCTCCAAACAAACCTTCTGGCTCCTACACAGTTCTCCAAGTTATGATTTTTGTTTCACTTGTCCCACGTGACCCTCAATTCCCATTTTGCAGAGCACTGTTCAACAAAACAAGTCCCCAGGATCCTCTCCCTGGCCACCACCACTCACAAAAAAATCCCTCCACACACTCTGTTTCAGGTTTAAAGCTAAGCTGTAGCAGAAAGCCTTATCCACACAAGTATCCCATAGTCCAGTGGTTACAAGAATCACTTCAGAAGAAACTTAATATAGTCTTATCAAAAAAAAAAACCCCACCAAAAAACCCCCACAAAACAACTTACGGTTCTGACTCTCGTCAGGCTGGAGCTCTGCTAGATCAGCCTCTTTCTTCTGCAGCTCATCATGAACTTCATTCAACTTCTCCCTATGCAGGAAAGATTGGATAAGCTCACAAATAATTCCATGCACAGTTTTAAGAGCTGCAAGCTGATGGCACAAGTGCTTATTTTAAGCTCTGGTAATTCTTCTGAGTTTAAATGGAAATATTCATATGTATTTTTGAAGAACAATAAAAGTTGTGAATCCTGAGTTGAGTCTCATTTATATAAAACTAAGGAAAAATGAACAATTAAACCCCTCCAGCAGCTCCTTAGCAGGAACTACATGTGCTGAAAGGATGGAAGTATTCCAGAAGAATTGAATACATTTTGAGCCCAATCAGAATGATGGGTTTACTAGTTTGTTGTAGAATCAGTGGTACTAGTATTACAAGATAGCCATGATCAGAGCAGACAAAACTAGAACATCAATGCTTAACTCACTTTATGCATGATTCTCAAATCAGTGGCTTAGAAAAACAAGACATCCCTGCCAAGATTTGAGCAGTTTCTGTGCTATATTTAGCATAAATAAGCTATTGTGGAAGCATGTGCCTTACTTACATGTGTGCTGCCAATTTCTGCTTCAGGTTGCTGGACTGTGAAAGGAGAGAGTTAAAATTCAGTTATATTTCAGTATTTCATGCCATGCAACATTAAAGTGCTCTTATAAATCAGCCAAGAATACTTAGCACAACTAAGTAAGTCAAAGCAAATAAATACTGAGGAAACTGTATTTTTCATGCATTTTGTAACTACATTCATATTCTTTTTGCATTGCACAGAAAGGAATTCCAGCATCGCTTTCTTTAAAGCTCTCTCTCATTATACCACCTTGATTGATAAAACTTAAAGTAGAAAGTAGAAGAGTTACAGTTCCTTAAAGAAGGTGGGGGAAGGAATCACATGAAACAGGAACCTTTCAACTGAAATGCAGGTGGTGTGGGGGTGTTTTTCAGACACACTGAAAAAGAAGCTGCACATCTAAACAAAGGACTTGATGTTACACTGAAGGACTTCAAACCAAACTGGTACATTGTCTTCAAGGCCAAGAAGCCTCAACTTCTACTTACTCCTTCAGTCTTGGATCCCTGTTCCTGCAAAGTCTTCTGCAGATCTTCAATCTGCTGCTGTAATCCCCCAATGCGCTCTTCATTCAGCCTTTTAGGAAGAAAAGACAGTGACTGCCCATCTAAATAGATCATAGGCAGATTTTTCTGGATAATAGTTTTTCAGTGGATCTACCCAGCAGGACTTAAGCCACAAAGAAACTGATTTTTAGTTTGACTTGAACTTCTGTTGAAACAAACACATGGAGCTTTAGTCAACATTTTATAATGAAATACCTAGAATTAAGTTTTGAGAAGCCTTAACTGACAAAAACTCTCGTATTCTAAAACAATGCTTTCAGCATTAATTGACAGAGAAGTTCAGACCATATCCCATGGTCTAACACTTAGAAGTTCTAGTTTATATCCATCTTTGGTAGTAGATCAAGAATCCCTCAGAACTAAAAAGAGTGTCCTGTAAGCAGCATTTCATTTGTGGTTACACTGGTGAAAGAAAAGGTAGCTGGCTTCCTACACAGTGCCACAGTACAGATCCAAGCCCCAAGGTCACTCTGAGATTCCACAAATCCCTTTTTGCTCTATTTTAAGATGTAGTTTCACCTCTTCTCAGTTTCCAGTTCATTCACTGTTCGATGCTTCTGCTCCAGCTGCTCCTGGAGCTCTGCAATCCGTTCGTTTTCTGACCCTTCCTGTTTCAACAGGAGCATCTTATTTTCATGCTGCAGCCGAATAAACATTTCTCTGAATCAAAAACAAAAAAAAAGGTCACTATTAATTAAGAAGGGGGTGTCTAAGAGGAGGAAGTAATATTCCTGCTCACTCTCCCAACCTTAAAGTGACCAAATCAAGTTCTGCTTAAGGATATAGCTGGGGTAACAATGCAATTTTTTATTAAAAGTCAACTTAAAATACTGTGACTCACCTGTATTCCACTGGCAGAATCTCAGCAGCAAGATTCTCATAGCTTTTAACACGAGATCCACCTGAAATCACATGGGAAGTTAAATTTAACACACTTCAAGAAATCTCCAATGCAAATCAAAGAGCCTCTGGAGGTACAGCAATACCTGTCTGACTCAGGTGATCCTGCTGCATCTGCGAACACCGGAGCTCTTCGTTTGTCTCTTTTAGTGCATCACACTGCACTATCAGCCTCTAACAAGAGAGAGTTGAGGTGGAATTAAGTCAAACCGCACCATTTTAAGACTAAATAACAATAATAAGCAATAGCACTGACACATGGCACATTTCAGGTTGGACTTGATGACCCTGCAAGTCTTTTCCAATCTTAATGAGTCAATATTGTGATTTATATGTGTATAAAAACACACGAGGCACTAAATCTAATTTTTATGAAGACACTACTTCCAGAAAGGTTTTCCTCATGCAGAGGAACTGAGAGAGACTTATTAGGTCTTCAAATACTCTCAAAGGACTTACCTCTTTTTCTTTGATTAAAGCTTCGTGTTTTTCTTCAAGTCTCTTCATTTCAAACGCTAGCTTATCAGCTCTTTTTGATTCTTCAGACAGTTTGTTATGAAGCTCCTGGACCTTTTAATAAAAACACTGCATGAATATTTCAAGATGTTACTTCTAAAAGCTCTATTAAAACAGTAAGTCCTGCCCCGTTCAGCCAAAATAAAACAGTTGGTCCTTCAAGTGTAGGGGAGGGGAGCCTACAGATTTAAGGCTTTTTTTGTTGGTTGGTTGTTTTTTTTTTTTATATTTAACTCTTTTAATTATTACTGAATTACTACTTCTACAGTTTAAAATAAATTTCCATGAAGAAATAGAAGAATAAAAGCATGTAGTGACAAGACAAGGGGGAATGGGTTCAAACTGAAAGAGAGAAAATTTAGATTAGATATATGGAAGAAATCCTTCCCTGTGAGGGTGTGAGCCCTGGCACAGGGTGCCCTGAGAAGCTGTGCCCCTGGATCCCTGGAAGTGTCCAAGACCAGGCTGGACGGGGCTTGGAGCAACCTGGGCTAGTGGAAGGTGTCCCTGCCCATGGCAGGGGTGGGACTAAATGATCTTTAAGATTCCTTCCAACCCAAACCATTCCGTTATTCTCTGATTTCATACAAGTGACCTCAGTAACAGGTGAACAACCTCTTGCAAGAGAGAGTAAAAAAGAAAAGCCTGCAAACCATGGACTCTCACATCACTCGAGAGGGCAACTACAGCTGGTTTAACAAACAGGGAACAACCCTGAAGAAAATGGCAGCATCTGAAAGAACTTCCTCAAGTAAGAAATTCTAAGGGGATGACACAGGTTAAGTCCATGGGCTGTTACATTAAGCTGTTCCCAAAGCATCTGGGGAAAAACTGTTTCAAATACAAAGCCCAGCCTTACCTGTCTCTTGTAGGTCTCCAGCTGGGCTCGTGCTGCATTGGCCTTCTTCAGCTCATCTTCCAGGCTCACCGTGTTGTGCATGTACATCATGTTGGTCTCCTGCAGAGACTTCACCTGCCTGCGGAAGTCATTCAGGTCCTGCAGCTTCTTCCGATACACCTCCACGGTCGATTCCAGCTTACTGGCCTTGTCTGCAGTAGCCCTTAAAGCAGGAGCAGCAATTAGAAGACACTAGGTTTCTTCACAAGGTTAAAAAAGCCCAATTCTGCTGCCATTAGCACTCAAGCTGTTTTCAAAGAGACACACAACATGCTCAGCAGCAGTTACATCTTGCTGCTTTATTTTTAAAGGTATAATCAATGCAAACTTGCCCATAAAAATTGAAATCAGCACAGGGTTTAAGTGGGAGTGAGACTGACAGTCGTATGCCAGAAGTAGAAGCCAGGGTTAGTGTGTCAAATATCCCTAGGGAATTCTGTGGGGTGCATTGTAAACACACCACAACATCCTGTGCCAGATAATCATCTCAAAGTGCTGGCACCTCTGTGGTTTTCCCTACCACGTATTTTCATTGTGTGGTATTATACATAATTAGCACATAATTGCACTATGAGAATTATCATTAGCAGGTATGACCAAGAATTACCAGCTGATCATTAACAAAAATCTTCACAGGAAGAAAATATTGGGATCAAAAATGCCAACTTAATATCTGTGTTTAATATCTGCATTCTCATATCATTAAAAACTGGTACAAGAAAATTACAGAAAAAAATCTAAAGTTAAATAACATCTGAAACAAATTTTAAGAACTGTAAGTTAAGCACCTGAATCTACTTTTCTTCCCATGTTTTGTTCATATTATTTCATGAATAGCAGACCTGCTTTCACAATGTGATTTACTTGGGCTACTTCTTGGGTGGTCTGGTATTCCATACAATTTACACAAGCTGGAATGTTACCTTAAATTCTCATGAAAGTTATTGTGCATTTCAGCTTCATTTTGTTAATGATCTTACTAACCTAAACCTGGCCTAGAATGCTGACACCAAAAGCTCTGTCAAAGTTCTACATGTATATATGCTTTTCTACACTAGAACTTCAACTTTCTATCCCACATGAAGAAGCAGAAGTTCTGCAGCCATTAATTCTCCTTCACAGAGAGATCCCATGTGTTACTCTTGCCAAACAACAGAGGCTTGGCCTGAAAGCTTCTACTTCATCCCTGCTTTGTCAAAGATCTCACTCAGATAAGATCTGCATAAGTAACACCTCAGAAAAATCTTGTTAAATACAAAGCCTTGGATTTAGTCATTAAATCCTCCTTATGTGTGTGTAGGTCTTCCTACTACATACCTAAGAATATCGTTTTCATCTTTCAAGGCTCTAGATTCTTCTGCCAGAGAGGTCAGTTCGTTGTTTCTATGCTGCAGTTCAATCAGCTGTTTTTCTAGGTCTTCACAATGGACACGATAATCATCTTTTGCAGCTTCAAGCCTATCAGATCAAACCCAGGAACTCTGTTAGGAACATATTGTTATTACACAGTTCTCATTTAGTGCTAGAATTACTGAAAATAAATAAGACAAAGGAAAAGTTCATTTAAGTAGCCAGAAAAGTGGTACTGTAAAAAAGGACCATTTTACTGTCTACCTGTTAAATCATAATGAATTGTACACTGCAAATCTACGACATCACTGTCAAGGGATCACATGAAAAGTGGGTTTTTACCCCCATATATGGATCACAGAAAGACTAATATGTGAAAGAAATCAGTACAGTAGAGAGATATGGCAGCGTTGGGGGTTTAGGGTTTGTTTTGGTTGTTTTGTTTATACACAAATAATTTTCTGCATTCCATGCCCTTATTTGAAGTATCAGAGGGCTATGCCAATTACAAAGTAGTATTTTTCACAAGTAACAGTGAGTTTTTTTCTTTTTAAATGTCAGGACTGTCTTTAAAATATGCTTATATAGCACTAGAAAGCTTTTCATGCAAAAGAAATTGAGATGGAAAATCCCCAAAGAGTACCAGAAATTCACAGCATGTATTAGACAAGTAAGGGATTTTTGAGGCAAATGATTTCCTACCTGAAGTTTTCTTCTTGCAATTGCTCCAGCTGCAACTGTGCATTAAAATACTTTTTTGCAACCACAGTATTTGGATCATCCAGGGAGTCATCTAATTGCTCTAGTCTGTCATTCATAATCTCATTTTCTGATATCAAGCTGTTTTTCTCATCCTGGAGGGCAGCCACCTAGTACAGATAAAACAGCATCAACACTGTAAGACCTGTCCAAAGAACCAAAGCAAAGGCAGCAGGACGTCACCAAATTAGTTTATGGAAAAGGTTGAGCATTTAGAGATTTTAGAATGTAGTTCACAGAGCACACTTGAGCATACAGATGCTTTAGTATGTGACAGTTATGAAGCACTAAAGGAAAAGTCCCTTTTTAAAAAAGAAAATAATAAAAAAGACAATTCTTTGTAACTCAAACCACGGCAAAGGCAGACAAAGTGACATGGAGAGGAACTGGTGCTTTCATTAAGAACACCATGGAGGCCGTCCAAAAGCCTCCACGTGCTGGTGCAGAGGTACCTCCTCTCCCCTTGCTGGTGCTGGACAGAAGCAGCAGGATGGCATGGCCAGCACAGCCGGGGCTGCCGTGCTCAGCAGGGAATGCTGCGCGTTCGTGCCCAAGCGGTTGGAGGCACCAAGCACACACCATGGGCAGCCTGGGCAGCCTCAGGGACAGCATGCACTGCGGCAACAGCCAGAGACTGGGCGCTCACAGCTAAGCACATGAGCACACAACACTCCACTGGGACAGGGAGAGTATTAACAGCCATAAAATGGGGAAGGATTAAGAGGATAGAACCTTGAGAGTTTTTCTAGTGAAAGCTGTTGTGTTAATTTTAACGTCCTGTCAAACACAAGAGCACGTAGTGTGTGTTAGTCAACTGGCATTTAAACAGGGACAATATGCTTTTTTGGGTTATGTTTTCCTGAATCAGAAAGTAAACCTACCTTTCTTATACTCTTGGAAAATATCAAGGAAGACTGAGACCTTACAAGTGAATTTATTAAGAATTAGTTTAAATGAGAAGCATCAGTCAATATTATGGCTTCAAATAAATAAAATTAAAAAAAACATATCATGATGACATTATTAAATAGATACACCCTAGACTATGCAATATTAAGAAACAATTTGTTTGTGATCATAATTTAAAAGTCTAGTCAAACAGATGTAGAAGTCAAGCAGTAATTAATCTGCCACTTCATTAGGTGCTGGGTTTCTAGGTTCACTCCTTTTTACATACCAGATGTCATTTACTATTTACATGCAGACAAACACGTGTGAGGAGAGAGCATATCTGAGCCCTGCTCAACAAAACACCTCCTGTTCAAGGTCCAGCCACTCCTAAAGTATGTGCAACACTGAGACTTTCAGAATAAGATTAAAACATCACTCATCTCAGACTTAAAGAAACCTAAAAATCAAAATACGACCCAACTCTGAGCAAGTTTTACATCTTTTCTCAGTTCCTTTCTGATACCTCTCTCTTTTTTTTTAATATTTCAATTTAAAAGAAGTGGTGTCAAGGCCAATATAGATTATAGAGATATTTTAAACACATGTCACAGTATTACAGTGTGGTGTAATTAACTCATCTGTTTATGTTGAGCAGTGCCTTTCCCTCAAACACCTTTCACCTGTCCCATACAGTTATGAGCAACTGGCTTTGCATAATCTATGATTAATTAATAGAGAAATGTGGAAAGACAAATTTGTGAGAGACAGGTGAAATCCTGGGACTTCTCTGTGCACAGCATTTTTAGATCTCTGCTCTCACTAGGCAGCCTTACTGCTGCCTCAAGAAAAAAAAGGAATTAAATCTCAATTCAATCATAACAATAATTTCCCAGGCATGGCAACTACCTCTGAGCTACTTCATAGACAAGTACTCTACTTTTTCAGCTGTCATTGCCTCTGAGAAATATAAAAGTGGGCTCTGCTTTTGTGGGTGTTCATTGTCAGATGCTCACAGAGCCAGCACAGCCCTCTGGCTGCTGTAAAAAGATGAGACCAAAATGTTCCCTTTGTGCAGAGCCAAATCTGAGATGAACTGCATTACCAAATAAAACTTTCTATTCTCAGCTTATTGTGTCATAAAAGAGGAATCACACTTAGGGCTAACCAATGGATTCTTTTTTCGTTAAAATGCTGATTAAAATGCAAATTTCTCTTCACTGTTACGAAGTCCTCTCTACTTTTTCCCAAGAGTGACCTGATTAACTGTTATATCCATTAAAAAACAAAAATAGGCCTGTTATTAGTGTGGTTTGAAAATATCAGCAAGGATCTATTAGTTTCTATTATTTTTATCCTGAAATATCCTCCATGTTGCAACTGTGTATGAGAAAAAGCAAATTTCAGATAAATTTCAAAATTAAGTCATTCATCAACTCCTATTGAAAATGCATCACTTTCCTATGATTAAATCTTACGACTGATTATTGCATGAACTAGATTTTTTGGATACAGTACAAAAGACTGGAGACTAAAAATGAAAAAGGCAATTTTTACAACCATGATAACATTGTTTTAACACTACCTGCTACTACTAAGGGTAAACAAAGCTAAGAGATCAAAGAACATTTGAGGTAACAGTTGGCACAGGATCTTAGCTTCCACTTTTCCCACTAATTGCATTTTGAAGCACAGAATGATTGCTTTTTCCCCACAAGAATTCTCACAGAAATTTAAATAATGCAAAATTCACTCTGCCCTTCATTTCTGCATCTTAATAGCAGCACCACTACACATGAAAGAAATAAGGAGCTTGCTGTTTCTTACCTGCAAATCTAGCTCTTGACATCTTTGTGCCAACTCTTCTTTTTCTGCCAGTGCTTCCTGAAGATCTTCCAAGGCTTTTTGAAGCTTTGGGTAAAGCTTAAAAATAAGGCAGTCAATCACTGGGGCCCATACCCAAAGGACTCACAGTTATAGCTTACAAAACAAAATCACTGCTTACGTGAACTGTTCAAAAAGGATGTCAGGTGCACACCTGACACAGAAACTTATTGTATATATACTCTGTGAGGTCAGGATCCCTGCTCATTTCACTTGCCTTCTGAACGACTACATGTAGCAAGTCAATTATTGAAACACCACAACTTGGCCTAAAGGCATAACAAAACAAAACACAGGAGTATTCACGTGGCACAATTTCAAAAATCCTGCCTGTTAAATAAATGCCTGCCCTTCATCTTGGAATAGAAATGCTGATGCTCCTTTATAAGCAGCTACTTTTAAAGACAAGTTCATTTTATGTGTTATCAAAAATTTTCATGGCTCCTAAAAACAACCTCAAGTGTTGAGCCTGGCATGGCTGAGCCTTGATGTACCCCCACCTCTTCTTGCACTGACCATTTTTACCCCACCCAGAAAGGTGACACAGCAGGCACTGTGTGGTTTTTTTAAAGCTATAGAATAGCATGTAACTTTTCATTTAATTAGCACTGAAAATCAGCATTACTTCATTTAAGGGACGGCAAGACACCAAGTTATTGTTTAGGCCTGATCTACAACAGCAAATACTAGGCAGTTACCTGCTGGTCCATTTCACTTGATGCATCACAGGTGGAAGGGCCTGTTACTTCCTTGCTCATGAGCTGCAGGAAGAAGCCACAGGAAAAAAAAGTTAAATTAGAGATTAAATACCTGTAAATTCACTGCCTCCTGAGTACCAATTGTATTTTCCACTATATTATTGCATTTCTTCAATATGTCAGAATAGATTAGTAACAGTAAAACCCACCTCATGGTTGGTAAAGGATTTAAACCAATCTAGAAAAAGATCACTTTTTTTTACCTTCTGCACCCCAAAAATATATCAAGTTAAGAGTAACATCTTATTGGATGAGTCTATGATCTGTTGAAGTTATTGCAACTCCTAGTCAAGGTAAAATGGTGAACCAGAGGACAGGATTTCACTCAAATTAATAGTTATCACAGACCTTTGTTTCCTGTTAATTGCCACTAATCAAACAATGGGAACATTAACATTGCTCTCCCTGATCTCCAATACAAAGATGTACACAGTGTATCTGTCAACAATTAGAGGGCTTTTCTCATTACTCAGGAATTACTGTATTATTTCTAGATCTTCTTCACAAAGTTTAATTAGTCAGAACACAACAAATCAAGAGGTTTATGGATTTTTTTCTACTAACAGGACACTTGCAGCTTTGAAGACTATCCAGTCAATTTAAATCTGAGTTTTAAAGCCTATTACCACCTCCACTGTTACCTTGATGAGGGTGAAATTACACACCACCTTTTCTTCAAAGTCAGTATTTAGTTTTTGCCTCTGTGCACACTCTGCTTGACAGTCCTGAAGCTCACAAATGTGAGTGACTGCAGAGCTAAGCTGTGAGCTGGACCACCAAGCTGATCCAACCAAGAACAAATTAAGACAGGAGGAGGAGCACACCACAACAAGAATGGAAGAGATGCAGCTGCAAGCCTGTAAGTCAGAGGCTGGAATGGTGTTTCAGAACAATGCAGCCTCACAAATAACATCAGCTTAATTCTGGGACCAAGACTACAGCACTGGGACAGATTTCAGAACCTGACTCCAGGACAATCAGTGGTTGGCAAATACATACATTTCTTGTGTGGAACAAAAAATCTTAAGCATTTGTTGCATGGTTGGGCACATGAGACTAAAATCAAAACCCTTTGGTTGGGGTTTGGGGCCTCTTGGTCCTGAACCTTCCAAATAATTTAGGAAAGTACTTACACTCTTCCCTATGAATTCTTTCATTCCAGCAAATGTCAAAGATAAGAAATAGATATTTGGACTTCTCATCTGGCAGCATTAGGCTGTGAACTGTCACCTACCTCTTGAATGGCCGTCATGACAACATGCTGAACAGACTCCTCAAGGGTCATGATATTTTGGATGTGTTCTGTGGAAAACAATTTGTAGCAACTCATGACAATGAGTAACATGATAAACCATTTGCAGAAAGAGACAGAAGAAACTACTACCCACAAAGCTTCTTCAGCACAGGCAGTGGCCGTTTTATCCACAGGACTATTGTTAACCAACATTATTATCCAGTAATATGACAGATAAACACAAGAGATTATAAACTCTCAACTGCACAGATTAATCCTCTGCATAATAGATGTCTTGATACCTACCTTAACAAGAATGAATAATCCACAAACACTTCAGATTATTGTTTTAAACCTACCCTCAACAAAGTTTTGAATTTTATCCAAAGAAGTCTCCCACAGGTTTCCTGCTTTTAAGTAACCTCCAGTTTCAAAATAGGCATATAATATATTAAGAATAAAGACTTTCTGACACATAAAAGTTTCTACATCTCTTCCACCTTAATAATCACTTGAGGCAGTCTGTTGAACAGGTTGAAGTAGTGCCTACCTTGTTTCCTCTCACAGTTGACTGCACAACCTAAAATAAGCTGCAGAAGCCTGCCCAGTTCAGTGGGATCCGAGTTCTCGGATATCTGGTTTAAGTCTGGAATAAGATCTTCTGAAATCTGCTGACCCAAGAACTGAAAAAAATCAAAAAACAAAATTAAGAGAGAAAGCCCACTCCCAGTTTTGTATAACATGAAAATCTGCATCACATAAGAAATCTGGACTCAGTGAGGCATCCAGAGAAAATGATCTCTGAGTCTGTTACCAGGTTAACTGACCACTTATACAAGAAAAAGTAACATTAGTAAAAGTTCTGTGCACAGTTTTCAAATGAGAAAAATTATTTATTCCAACAACATAAAAAAGAAGGAATTAAGAATACTTCCAGGTGGAGTTGCTTTATAATCCTTCAAAAAGCTCCTCAAAAGCCTAAAGCAGTTCTCCTTCTGGGCTTGCCAGAGACCCTCAGTCCTGGCAGCATATCAGAGCTGGGAACAAGGTTTCACAGCTCAGCCCAGGTGAGACCAGGAAACCAAAAGATCTGGCAAGTTTTTCTATATGATGCCTATTACATAACTGCAATCAAATCAACCAACACAAAATTCAGAAATTTTTGCTTTTTAACTACAATACAGCAGCCTTTTAAGGCTACTGTACTCCTTGCTGCATGAGAGAGGACAAACTCTGACCCCTACTATGTCCAGGAGGATTTGTACCTTGGCTCTCAGCTTCCAAGGGAGTATCATAAAACCGAGGCAGGGGTTGCTGAGTCTGTTCTGTTGTGTACAAAAGGATTAAAACTTCTCTGGACAAGAGCAAACATGAATGCACAACTAAAGTCAACAGGACTCTGCAGCTCAGTCCTTATGACATCCACCTGGGCAGAGGTTTACAGATTATACTCCAAGAGTTTTATTTAAAATACACCTGCTCAAATTAAATTTTATATTCACTCAGACCTCCCACTAACAGGTAATTATCACACATTTTCTGTCAAAAAGTCCTAAAAACAAATTAATTTGCCAATTAAAAAAAGCTAGGTGAAGCAGGGTGATAATCCATACCTCATGGTAGTAGTCCATAATTCCTTGCAGTATCTTCTTCAGATTACTGGACTGATTGTTGTACATGAAAGACAAGGTTACAAGCTTTAATTAAAATGTTTAAATTTTATGAAATATCACAACAGAAAAACTCCACAAAACAATGCTGGAAGGGACTTAAAACTGTCAAGAGAATTCTGTAGTTTTGAGGGTGCTAGATCTCAGGACAGCCACAACATCCAACCCCACAAATTTCACTGGCTTCAGTTTTAAATACCTTTATTCTCCAGTTGTCACCAACATCATCTTTAATGCGATTTAGCCAAGAGGCATCAAACCAAGCAACATCTCTGCAACAAAATTAAATGATTAATCAATAAGCACAGACTTAAATAAGTAAGACAGCAAATTCCCAGCATTAAATCATCAGCTGTTGAACTACAGTGTCTAATGAGGCATGAATTCCTGGAGATTGCAAGGCAAACTTATGTCACAGGAAATTCTCATCCTGCTGGCTGCACTAAGAGAACTCCTGCCTGTGCTTGAGCTGGGTACAGCTGGAAGCCAAGGATGTGAAAACCTCTGTCATGCTGGATTTTTATACCTGATGATAAAATGATCAGAATGATGGAGAGAAGCATCCTTTTTTGACTAGTGCTGATGTTAAGTTTGGTACCCATTCCTGCAGGCTGGACTTTATAACATTCACTACAGTTTGTCAAAGGCACTTATTAAGAAAACATTTTAAACTAGAGGAATTTTGTGATTTTTGTGTGTCTTTGGTTCCCCTGGTCAGAAGTCTTTTCACTTTGCCAGCATAAACAAAGATGAGTTGCTGAGGGAGGTGTTTATACACACTGAGCTGCCAAGCAGTACAATCACAGCATATTTAACAATATATTAACTTCTACAACTTATTGTTCATTCACTGGTCTCAAAGCACCTAATCAAGGACAATTCTTTTCCCATCTTGTACATGAACCAACTTGGCTGTGAAGAAGTGTGCCCAAAGCCTGTGGCAGCCCAGTATCCCAAATATGTGGGAAGCAACTCCCAGCAAATCCTAAATCATTTTTTGCCATGTGCAAGGAAAAATTTAATTTCTGCCTTTACACAGCACATTTGAAATCCTTACAAGCAGACAGAAGGATTTCTGAGTTCGGAGGGGTTTTAGGGGGGTGGATGTTTGTGGTGGTGCTCAAGTAATTTCTTAATGATCAAAATTACAATTTGAGCATGACATGGTAATGCAGACTCCTCTCTAATTATGTGAGCTGATGGGAAAAGTGAAAAAGATCATGTCATTCTTGCCTAACTATCCTGAAGTATGGCTTTAATACTGCAGTATATATTCTCATCACCTTCTCCATCATGTTATTATTCACCTGTTATATCATCCCCGGAACAGCAATACAAAGGCATGTTCTACCTTCTGCTATAAACTGCCCACTCTGAGTTCCTGCCTGCTGTAAAGGCAACTATGTCCAACATGAAAACCTCAAGAAATTAAAAACCTCTCCTTCAAACTGAAGCATCAACTTACATTTGGTGAAGCACCTGTGCCATGGCAACCCCGTTAGTCAAGTCCTGAACATCTCTGCAAGGTGCAGCAGTGTTGAATGTCTGCAACTAAAACAGAGGAAAACATTGTGTTTCTCATTCAGCAGACAAAAGGACAGGAAATCAGTTAACACTTTCCCTCTTTAAGTAAAAGATGTCCTTTCATTTGAGGCAGCTGAAATCCTTTTTGAACTATGCAGTTTTTAAGCCAACCCCATTATCTCAATACTTGTGATTGTTATGACTGGTAGCTTAAAAAGTTAGCACAACCACCCACGCTTTGTTTTTTCACACTAGTCCTGCTATTGCAAATCAGATTATGGAAAGATAACTTGGCAAACTACAATCATATTTATCCATCCCTTGAATTACGTTGCAGGGTTTAGTTCTGGCCATAACTACCTAGTAAAAAATGGCATCAGAACAAGGTGTGAAAGCTGAGGGAGAAAAAAAACTACAGTCTTTTACTACAAAAACTTAGTACTAGAAATATGATGGGGTTATCTCAATGTTAAAAATGTTTCTCCATTTTAGATATTTTGGGTTTTTTTTAAGCTATCCACAAGCTTATATACATCATTTTTACAGCATTAGCTGTATATTTAGAATTGCAATATTTTATTCCTCTACAATCAATTAGCTCTGAGCTATTCTATGTGGGAGAACCATTTCATCATAGGAAAATAAGAGCCTTCTTTACCATTATGAACAAAATGGCAAGGAGAAAACTTGCTGTTAGTACTACTAAAAGATGAGTACGTGAAATGGACTGAAGCAAGTACAGATCCTTCCAAACTCTGTCCACTGGAGAAACTGTAAATGTAGTAGGTTTAAAAAATCAATGTCCTGAATTACCCTCTATATGTGAGAGGGCTTTCCCAAACATTCTGTGAAACATAAGCTGCTTCAGAACACACTGATGAATAACCTTGTGTTTGGGAAATGTACTTGGACCAGAGTGATAGAAAAGCAGTTTCCAGCAGTGAGAATTTGAGGCAGTTTTTGTCCACTCTGTGTTTACAAAGAGTGACCACAACTCTGAATATTTGTTTGCTTGCTTCAAAAACAGCTGAACCGAGCCAAAAAAAAAATATGCACAGCAAGGTTTGGTTTTTTTCTTTTAATTTGTTTTTCAATTTAAAAAGTGGTTTAAAATCCTGTATTATGGGAAGTGAGAAGTCAGTAATCCCTTGTAGATTACGTAAAAGATTAAGTGGAACACCACAACCCAAAGCTGCTGTGAATGACAGCCCTGGTTTCTACTACTGCAGCAGCCCCAAGGCTAACACAGGCACGATTCTGAGTCAAGGCTGAGCTTCCCAGAATCCACAGAATTTACAGCATGGGATTGTGGTGCTGCCATGTGGATACACCCATTGTAGCCCAAGGCAACTGCTAAGCACAGGTACTACCATTGCACCTGAGCCTGTTAAGCAAAGCCTTAGAAAACCAGGTGACAGGCAACACTGCTTTATGCAGAATCTCCCAGAATAGAAACAGCTAATTACAATTAATTAAATAGCAGGACTGACAGTCTCTATATATTTAAAAGTCACTTAAAGGCCTAGAAATAATGTGGGAGTAGAAGTATTAATTATGGGTTCTCCAAACCTCATGCCAGCCCAATTGCTTCCTCAAAATGGATTTTTACTGTTCTAGTAAACTCCATGAAAGCAGCAGGCATGAGGAAGAGGCTGGCAGTAGCAGCCACAGACTTCAGGGCTGTAGCAGTGCTCTTTATTTTTTGTAGTTTTACTAAATATAGCTTCAAGGACATGCTACTCACACTGAAACCCATTTTGTGAGTTGCAGCCCCAATGCACCCTGCCACTTGCTGCTACAGCAGAAGCAAGTGTTTTTCTCTCAGACACACAACTGTTATGCTCACAATGCACAGCTGAAAAGTTAATGTTGCATCTCTGCCCCCAAACACCTGCAGATGACACACGAGTGTTCACAGTGCCCAGAAATTATCTCACCCACCCTCCACATCACCTGGACAACGTGGGGTTGAGTTTCTCCCTTTCATATTTTACACACTGGGGATAGAAGTTTTACAGAGCCATCAAAGAGGTTTTAAAGCAGAAATAAACATTCCCTTTCCTCACCCCAGAATATTAACAGAATAAACTCAGCCACTGGACAGATTTAACATCACCAACGGTGCCAGTGCCAAGCAGGGGTGCACCAAGAGTGGAAGAAGCTTTCAATGAAAGATGTTGCCATACATTCAGTCCCTGGTTTGGAGACAAAGGCAGGAGCAACCTCAGAGCAGTCCAGTACCAAAAGACATCCAAATAACATTTCCTCTACTAGTAAAAAAAAATCCCTATTATACTGGCACCTTAAGATTCTGCTGCATGGCTATATCTGCTACTGTTACTCTTTTCACCCCACTCCTACACGGAGTGGAAAAACACTAATGTTTACTAACTTAGAAAATTGTTTATGCAACAGACTTTTGAGTACCACCTTAGCAGGCATTACCTAAATCAATTTTTCATGGACATGCAAACATTTCCACCAAAATTCAATTAAAACTTCATTTTGTTTTTCCTGCAACATCCTCAGAACTTTAAATTCAACAGCATCTGAGTTGAAGAACCAATAGATAATATTTTTATTCAAAGTCTCTCTTTCTTCTGTGGACAATGCATGTTTTCCAATACAGAATTTAGTAAAATAAAAATAGAAAAATATACAATCTGGCAGCATCATAAGCATCTCTTTGCTATATTAATGGGCAAACAAACTGAGATACTTTTAGAACCACAGCTATAGAACCTTTTCTCTCCAGCACTTCATTCCCTCTCCCTAGATTCACTTTTTCCCCCTGTTATTCACACCAAACTTCAAGCTGTGAAAGGATGTTTGAAATACATCTTAGTGTTAACAATCAGTTTCTGTAAAGTTGTAAATGAGGTCTGAGAAATAGGGTGTTAAATCTAAAAACGCGCACCTGACAATGCATTTCTTAAGTGTTGCATGGACAGCCTGAATACAGAGTTGGATGTTCCTTCATATTAACACAAAGCTTAATTTAAGGTCAGATAAAGTTCCATCCACTTTCTATTTAAGATTCATGATGTAATTATAGCTGTGCACCATGAAGATACTAGAAATGAGAGTTAGGCTTAAAATATTTTAAGCAGGAATTGTAAAAATTATAAAGGAGTTCAGCACTGTTAATAGGATTTTAAGAATGAGTTCAGGAATGCAGTGATTTATTTTACAACTGAATCACAATGGAATTATTCTTACCTGATTACTGAGAGGAAAATACAGAATTAAAGAGCACAAAACAGAGAAAGATTAACCTAAGCCCAGAGAGGTTAAGCATAATACAAGCAAAACCCTACAGACCAACAAAACCTTGGAAATATCACTAAAGGAAAACGGAGGGAGGAAAAGAAAGAAAGAAATTGTTTTTCAGTGGTTTACTACCAACTTTAACTCATCAAGACTCCTGTACTGCCATGCAGAAATTAAGGGGGCTGCTGCTGTCACTTTGGCCAGTTTCATTCGTGGATTCAAGGCTTCCAAAACACTCCTTTCCTTCCACGCTTTACACCTCACAGAGGCAAAACACCTGCTATTTCTAGAGAAACCCCTTCACAATCGAGGCCTCCCCTCCAAGATGTCACACACAAGTTCTATTTAGCAGAGCTCACTCTCGCCAAAAACACCACACCTGCAAGACCAGATCCACAGACAAGGTCAAGGAAGAAGCCCGGAAAGCGAGATAAACAGGGCGCAATGACTGATAAATTTAACAAAACACCGTTGTCCTCTGTGACCTTAAACGCCTTCCCCAACCTCAATGATTCCACAACTGCAAACCGGTGCTTCTGGCCCAGGTAACACCACACGCCCAGGTGTGGTGTGCCTGACTAACACACCCTTTAACCAGCTGCCACGAAACGCCCGGAGGTTTCCGCGCCTGTCAATTCATATTAATGGAATTTTATTATTATCATTATAAATTGCTCAGCGGTTTCCACACCGAAGCCACCTCTGGGGAGCCCCCACCGGGCCCAGGGGGCACTCCAGCCACCACATCCACAGCCCGAGGGTGCCGCAGGAGCTTTGGCCGCCTGCGAGAACAGTGTCCCCGGCATCCCCCTCGCCGCGGCCGTGCGCGACCCTCGGGCGGGGAGGGACGGATGGAAGGCACGGATGGAACTCCCCCCAGGGCGGCAGCGCCTCGCAGGGAGCCCCCCGGGGCGGCAGCACCGCCGCGCCACTCACCCAGAGGATGAGGCTGTCGCAGAGCAGCGGGTCCGCCGCCTTCGCCTCCATCGCCCTCACACCGCCCTCAGGCCGCCCCCGCTCCGCCGGCCGCGCGGCACCGCGAGGGGCGGGGCTGCCGCCAGCGCCGCCCAATCAGCGCCCGCTGCTGCCTTCCGTCGCCCGGAGTGACAGCCCGCCTGACCAATCGCAGGGGAGGCGGGTTGTGCAGGAGCCAATCAGGGTGAGACCCGTTAGGGGCGGGCGGTCCCCTCACGGCGGCACCGCCTCTCTGAGGGGGAGCGGGGCTGAGGCGGGTCCGTGGGGCCGGTCCCGGGGCGGGTGACACAGCCCGGGACCACCCCGGGTTCATCCCCCGCCCGGGGCTCCTCACTGCCCTCGGGGTGATGCGGAGGCCGAGGGGGATCGTGTGAGCCACCCGGAGCGAGCCGCTGGGGCGGGACTGGGCGGGCACAGCCCCCGCGCTGGGGGTGCCGCTCCGTCACAACATGGCGGGCCCTGGTTCCCCACAGCCCCTGTGGGGCGGCAATGCCTGTGCTTGGGGTGTGGGTAGGGCAGTGTGCCTGTACCCGCCCCGCAAATGTTCATTTCACAGCAGGAGACACTGTTTTGTTTTTGTTTTTTTTTAAATAAAGCGAAAATCGATCTCCTGGGGAGGAAGCACAAGGGTGAGAAGCTGCTGCTTTAACCCATGTGGAGGTGGGACGCAGCCCCCCCATCCAACAGGATGGATTGAGAAGGGCTACCTATTTTGAGATTCACCTATTTTTCATTTACGTTGTCATCCCTGCCTGCACAGCACGTCACACACCCCCACACACGTTCTTTTCATCTTTCGTAGTTACTACACGATAGCTAAAACGTAGGAGTACTTTGATCTGTTTTTGTTCCCATTAAAAAAGAACAACCAAAATTTGTTCACTCTCTTTACTATATTTGTTTCATAGGAAAGACTGCCCTTATTTGTTCAGATCTCGTGGATGACTGGCTCGGGATCCTGTCTTCTATAACATCCTGCCCCAGACAGCAAAGTCTCAGTACCTTACACTAAGAAAATGTGATTACTCTGACCCTTTCAAAAAACTCCTATCTCCTGTTACTAATTTATTTTGAACCATTATTTTTTGGTAGCTGATTATTCTGTTTTATCAAGATTTTTGCATTGCCTGTTATTACTGGAACGTGCAGAATGGCATTAAACACATCAGTGTTCAGGGCAGCCCAAGGGTACGCTAAGTATTTTGAATAATAACTGTTATAGGCATATTTTTTTAAGCTATTCTTCAGGATACATACTTTAATTTTCTGTTGCTGATTCTACTTTGCCTCGCAGAGGTTAAAATTGTGGTGATGACAAGGACAATATTTGCATGACTGTTTCCCTCAAAGTGCTGTCCAGAAGTGATAAAGGCTCAAGAGTGGACTTGGATTTCTGGAAACCCTATTACTGTTTCCTTCACCAAAGGTTCTTAAAGAGATTTGGTTGCCGTGGAAGATTAATGTAAATCCTTATTAAAAATAGAATAAGGAATAAAAGGTTTTTCCAGTAAAATCCCAGAGTTCTGTGCTGGGATTTGTACTGTTGAGCATACTCAGTTTTTTAGTATTTTTTTTTCTCTTTAATAATTTCTACTAGCTTTTTCTTATTTTGCCCCTCTTTATTTCCTTACAGGTTCCATACTTTGATGTGCTTTCCCTCTCAGGCAGTGTCACATCTTAATGTCTGTCAGTTCCTACCAACCTTTACTGAGTTTCCTGCCAAGGTGAAGCCCAGGAAGCCAGTCAGGATCCGGCCCAGTGAGTGTAACCAGAGGCAGGGACAGTCCCGTGACCATCAGGTAGGTGCACAGTAACAAGGCAGCTCTGAGGTCAAGGCGGGAATTCAGCCCACAGGGCACAGTCCACATCCATGGAATTGACTGTGACAGTGCTGAACTCGGGGCTGAGCTGGAACAGGCCTATTTCAGGGTTTATCCTCATTCAAAAGCACCCAGAAATTATTATTCCTAAGGGCTGAGGGCTGGTGCTGGGAGTGTGGCTGAGATCTGTGTAAAAACAAGGCAGGCTGTGCAGGTCTAGTAATCTGGGATTATGTCAGGAGAGATCAGCTCACCCGGGTGCTCCTGCCTGCTGCATCCAGGTCAGACGGCTGGCTCGGCACGAGGGAGCACTCAGCCAGACAAGGCAGTGTCAGCACACTGCAAGGGTTTGTCTGAACCTGCAGAGAAAGAAAATACAGCTACAGACAGATCTGTGCAGCTGTTTTACATCTTTCAGGGCACATCTGGAACACCAAGCTCTGTCCAGCCATGCCTGGAGCTCAGCCGTGGGGCAGAAGTGTAACAAAGGGATTCATGTGCCTGATGTAGAGTAAGGTGGTTTGGGTTTCTTTTTAAGCCTGGCTGGAGATTTCTTCCTGAGCTGCAGTTTATGTGAATGTCTGTCAGCACATTCTGGGTTAGTGCCACTCAAGGATTATGACCTATATTAACATTCTAGAAACAGGGCAGGCCAGCCAGGACTCCACCTCACAGCAGGAGTGCAGCTCCATCTCCTCATGTCTGAGATCCACTGTTACCACATTTAAAGTCAGGTTAAATTTCTTCTCACAACAGGGACTTTTTATACATGGGCTCACTCCTTTTGATAGTGCATTTCTTGCCTTCGTGACAAAGCATCTGACAATCTTCCAGCAAGGGCAGTCTAACTTTCTTAACTAAACAGAAGAATGGCATTTGCAACAATAATTTCATTGCTATTCATAAAAATGAAATAAATTCCTAAGGTTTTGTTTTTTTTTATTTTCAATGGTACTTACATAATTGTATCCAGTAATATGAACAGTGGTTCAGATATTACTTGGTGGATTGCTCAAGAAAGCCTCATATCCAGACACTTGCATTTTCTCATACCTTGTGTGATATGCATCTCACTGGTAGTTTAAAAATATTGTTGTTGGAAAATCCTAATGTACAGGACTGGATCTAAAAGGGATTTTCTAAGCACTTGGGAACAAAGCCATGAGAATGTGAAAACACCAAACAGTGACCCTTGGTGGTTAGTTATGTACCCTGCACATTTCTTACCATTAGAAAACATCAGATGCAAAACGTTCCTCTGCTTTTCAGTCATGTTTAGCAGCTGGATTGATTTGATCTGTGAAAGTTTGCACTTCCTGAGCATCTTCCAAAAGCTTTAGGAACGTCCCATAAGCCCTGTGGGGTTCTGTGGTGCTTAAATTTTTCAGATCCCAAAATGTGTGCAGGGAATTATTACACACTGCAAATGGATTTGATAACTGCTGTATTCCCTGGGCCACACATCCCTTCATGTCTGTTCACACCTTCCTGGCATATACAGTCCCACTTCCTTTGAGTATGTATGTATTGGAAGTTACTCTATTTCCATGAAAAACGCATTGACTATCTGTTTATTCTCCGAAGTTTGCCAATTTAAAATTTATTTTAATCAAATGGAGATTATTCAGCATGACTGAACACCTAAAAATCCTAAAATATGAATTAAAAAGCCACTGATCTGATCTGATCTGGAGTTGCTGGACTTGCTGATGATTTTCACCGCCTTGCTGGGCTCGTGCAGGTTTGTGTTTCCCAACTGCTTTTCCCAGCAGATGCTCGGTGGAACTTTCCAGGTCAGTTTTGCCCTGAGGGAAATGGGAGCAATGTCATCATGATAAATGTGAGATTTTTCACTTTGGAAACTGATGTATCTGTTTTGTAAAACACTCAGAATTCATTTGGCTGTTATAGGAGATGAAAGTCATTAGAATGTATTATCAAAGGAGTAGGAATTCTGGCTATTTCATATATTAATTTTGAAAATTAATACATTGTACCAGAGTATATTCATTGAAGGAGTCTTGTATTCAGGCTTTTCAGAAAGGTGGCAATATTTTCACAGGGAAAAAGCATCTTTCAAGCATTTTCACATTAGATGGAAATACTTTCATCACTTGAGGCCCTTCTTGGAAGTCATTCAACTATGAGAACATTTGCTTTAAATAAAACACTGTTTAAGCCAGTGGGATTCCTGGAATTCCTGAGCTGTTTTTGCTCTTCTTTACACTTCTCTTAGCACATCTTAGTGAACATTTCCTTATCCCCATAGATTTAATGCTGGTAAGAAATAGTCATCTCATTAAAACTGTGAAGGCTTGGGCTGGCATGTCTAGTCTGTTTTATAATTAATTTAGTTTTGTCTGGAGTAATTTCAGGGGCCCTTGGTTACAAATTTTCAGGTATGGTTACCTTAGGCTTTGTGATACAGTTGAGTGTGTGCATACAGAGTACAAATGCATCCACAACTTTTATACAGAATAATAATATTTAGCTTATTTTTCTGAAACAGCAGTTTCAGAAAAAAAATAGCAACTGCTTTTACAAATATTATTTAAGATTTCTTATATGTCAGTGAAGCAGGCATTGATAACCTGAAAGAGAAGAGATGGAAACAGAGCCACAGAGCCAATAGCTGTGATAGCTCATTAAATTCCATAAAAAGCTATACTAGAGACAAAGCAGGTCAGAGGTGGAAAACTACCTACCTACCTTCATAAAAGAGACCAGATCTTGGAAGGTACCTTTTGACTTCATATGGCAGGAGAGTAAATGGTTAACCTCTGTAAGGAATGGTCCACTTTGATTATCTCAGGGCAACATCTCAGAATTGGTAACTTTTTAAAACAGTGCCTGGAGCAGAATAAAATATTTACAGCTCTACAGCATCATTTCTTCTCAGCCAGACCCAACTTTGTCACTTTCCCCTCCTGGCTGGCTCTCACTGCCTCGATTGTTTCCCCAACATTTGTCAATCTTCTATCTATGCTTTTTTTATTTCTGCCTTTCCATTTACTTTCTCACCCATATCTGCCCTATTTTAGTACTCTTACCTTTTTTACTGAACAAGGTCACAAGTGAAAGGGGGCTTTGGTGACTCCAGCATTCCAGCTGACGTTCATTGACGTCATGGAACTGTTTGCTGTGTCACAGCAGCAGCCCCTGGCTTTGCAAATTCACATGTATTAAATGTCTCAGATACAATTTCAGTTGGTGGCCGTGACAAAAAATGCAGGACTGGGCTAGGAACTGAGGAACGTGACAGAGGTGGATTGGTCACAAACAAATCCATATTCCTGCATTGAGATCCTGTTTCCACAGGTGTGTCCAAAAAGGTGGGGCCACGTGGGGACCTCTGAGGCACCCGTTTGGCAGGTGGGTTTGTGTCCAAACAAGGCCATTTGCTCTGTAGGTGCTGATCCTGAGGATATCCTCACACTGATTTAATATTGTCCAAATACCTTCAGTTCTCACCACAGTCTGGATTACTCCACAAGTAAGCTCGGAATCATAGTGTTTTTCAGGATCAAGGGAATCACAAACTTAACTTCCAAAAAGAAGTAATCCCCTTAGATGGATTCTGTACTACAAGAGAAACTAATTCTGGTAATATCTCTAATCTCTCTAAACAAAATCATTTTCAAAACCCCTTGTTCCATTTATATACCATGATCTTTATTATTCATAAACTTTATCATCAGCATAGAAGATTCACTGAATGTTAGTAACTTGATTCAGCAAATTAACAGCTTAGTTATTAAAGATTATTTCTCAGTATCTCTCTAAGTTGGTATGAAAAATTACTGAAAGACATGCTTTTAAATGGAGTATTTAAATTATATTCTGTACTTGAGAAGAGTCTGTGCTCAAAAATAGAAACACTGGGTGAGAATGTCACAGCTATCTCTTGCTACTGCATAACACAGCAATGTCTCAAACCCAACCACAGCTAAGAGGATAGGAGAGCTACAGGTATGGGAAGTGCAAGGTGAATTGTTCTGATACTCACTGCAACGTTTGTAAATTAAACAAATTATTGTGCCCCTGTAAAAACTGAGTTCAGGTTTCCCATCATTTTTATATCAATGTCATTTTTCTTGGTTTTCTTGGAAAATAAGCTTCAGTTTGTCTAAAAATTTTGAACACATATTCATATACAAAACTCCGTCTCAGCTGAAAACTCCTCAGATTATGTCAAAGGCCATTACACAGACCTTCCTCCAAAACACTGCCAAGAAGTGTTGTTTTACTCCTTCATACCTTTCAACCCCACCTTTATTCTTCACAGCCCCAGTTCTTGGTTAGGTAGCCCTTTGTGAAGTAGATATTTGTAAAACTGGGAATTAATAATGCACTAGTGCCAGTGGTTGGCACATACAGACCTGTTGGCTTTGATGGGACTGTTCAACTGTGCAAAATAACTCAGGCATGGGAGTGTTTGCCAGCTCAGACTTCACAGCCAAACAAGCAGCTCATTATCAGTTGTGCTTTAAAAGGACTCTGCAAAGATCAAGCACCAAAAAATCCCAACATACAAAAGGGCAAAATGGATCCAGGACTGCAACTTTCAGGCATATCCTGGGACCAAACACATCAGTAAAGAACAGGAATGGCTGGCCTGGGGCAATCATGGATTGACTGATGTAATGCACAAACTCACAGAAGTTTGGATTTTCTTGTGTTCTTTATCTTTCTCAAAATATTCTGGAGTTATGTGGAGGGAACCTTGCTGTTATTTACCAGCCTTTCTCTCGTCAAATTCACTGAGTTAAGCCAAATGAAATCTCAGTTTCCCCATTAGAGCCTCAGCACTGATGGAAGTGTGAGGAGATTCCCTGCTGTCCTGCATCCAGCTGTGCCCAGGGGTGGGGAAGAGCTTTGAACTGAGCAATAATAGGTTTAGAGTTACATTAAAAATGGACCCAAAATCCTGCTTATTGAAACAGTGCAGAATTCAGCCTCCAGTTTCCAAGACAAGCATGTCTGCACTAGGGCGTAAGTGGCTGCAGAAGAGCCACAGCCCTGTGCATAGCCCCTGGCTGGCAGAAGGAAATCCTCTGGGCTTATTCCTCCTTTACAGATAATCTTTTTTGTTATTATTTAGAGTGGGTTTTACCTCTGTATTAAAACCATTCAACTCTTTTTTTGAGTTAGTACTAACCAGTGCTCAAGTGGCCTAGCTAAAATAGATTTCATGTGTCCAAACTGATTTTCCAGGGTTATCAACATTGCTGTCTAAAAACCACAGGACTGACATCTCTGTGAGCAGCCTTTTTTGAATGTCACACCTTAAGTGGAGAAGCTGGGAAAAGGCTGGAGAGAAAGAACTGGGTGTCCATGGGGGTGAAGCATTTTCCTAGAACATCCAGGAGAGGATGTTACTGCTCACACCGTGTCACTTCTCTGGATAAGGAAACGGCTCCAGCTTCTGCATCTGCCCGTCTGGCACCTTTAATAAGTAATTAAATCACACTGTGGATGTGAAGACATCCATGGATAAATAACAACTGACAGCTCTCACACTGGCACGCGAGCAGGCAGGCACAGCCAGGGCAGGAAATCACACACAGCATTTCATTTGTTACTAATTTATCTGTAACAAAGTGAGGAGGATGCCCTGGGGACTGGTGACTAACAAGGAGCATTGTTTATGCTACAAATCCCATCCGGTTATTAGTCTTTGAAAAGTGCTTTGTTTAGCTTATCAGTGCTCCAGCAGGAATGCCAGGGGCATTATTGCTGTTATAAGTGTATTTGTATTCCAATATTACGGACACATAGGAGGTTATGTGTTACCTGAGGGCTGAAAATTCATCTTGTGCTTCAGTGCCTTGTTGAATCAGGATCAGGATGGTGAACACTCCACAAAACCAAGCCCTGAACAGGTTTCCTTATTAATTTTGCTGCATTGAATTGGAGAACACCTTTACAGAAATCAAACCCTTCTCAATGAGCATGACAAAGGATAAATACCCCGTGGAGTATAAATGCCCATCAATTAAAATTGTTTTAGCATGTTAGACCTTCTGCATAAATTCTGCGCTTCACGTAGGGATTGGACAATATTGTATTACACCACCTCACTCTGCAGTTATGCAATCCCAAAGCATCACAAGTGTCTGGCAAGTTTTAGGGCTGTTTCACAACAGCACTGATAAGCTGCTACTCTGTCAGGTGACCGAAATACCTGCAGTGTGCCCTTGAAGTTAATATTTTAAAATAGGAACACTTTTTTTAAAATTTTTTTTTAATTAGGTTCAGGTACCTTTCAATGACGTTAAGTGTCTCTTGGAGGAGATTTAGAAAGGGAAGGTTTTATTTTGAGATGGATAGAAGTACATTTCTTGCATAGACATAATTTAGAAAACCTGTCAGCCCCTGCCATTGGGCAACTAAGTCAATAATTGACCAACAAGGCATGATTGGCCTTGCTGAACAATTCCACACCAACACTGTCAACCCTCCCAAACATTTCTGGAAAGAGGAATGATGTGCCAATCATCACATAGGTCTCCCAGACCTCTGTAAAAAGTGTTCATTAGATTGATTATTAATAAATAATTATAGTATTTATTTAGGCTTTTTATGGAAAATCTGCATTAATCAAGTTTTCCCTTTAAAATGTCATGTTTTTTATAATTTCCTTATGATTAGGTTAAATATGTAAATGAGCTGTCCAGTGTATTCTCCCTGGTCATCTTAATTGGCCTTGTAACTGAGACGTGGAGCAGCTGCTCACTTGCCAGAGCCACCTGGCCAGAGGTCACACACTGTCACACCTTCCTGACAATTCCAAACCTCAGAGCAAGGTCTGCTTTTCTAAATAACAGCACATGCTCATGGGGAAATGAATAGATGTTTGTTAGCACTCACATCTGCTAAGTGCTTTTTGAACTTTAATTCTTTCTCAAAGATGCTGATGAGAACGGACTCACCACTGATGCTTTAAAGCTGAATTTCCTTGTGGTAAAACTGGAGGATGTTGTGGGCTGAGCTGTGTCACCAAGATAAAGGTTTATACCCAGGAGCTTCTGGCTTCGTAGTCAACAAACTGATCAGTGCCTCAAGCCTTTTTTTGTGTTGCCAGGAATTAAAAATGTCTCATATCTCATGGCAGGGCTTTAGTACAATGGGCTTGGATTTGGGGAGTTCTACTAGGATTGCTTTCTGAAATGCTCAGCCTTCATTTGAAGCCAAAAGATATGTCAAGATTTGAAAATACCTCCTTTCTCCCAAAAATCTCTCACAGTTTCAAAGCCTGGCCCCTGATGAGGTACCTGCATGGAGAATTCCTTTGCAAACACCTGTGCTGTTCACTGAGCAAGGAATATCAACACAAGGACCTGATTCCTGGAAGAGCTTAAAGCTTTCTCTGGATCTTTGAATTCTAAGTCTGTTCTTCAGAATAATTTGCTTCTGAACTTGGGGGTGGGCTTAAGTTGTTTGTTGGTTTGGGTTTTTTTTTTTTTCATTTCCTCCAAATGAATTAAATTGACTTCTAGTGGACGAAACATTTTACCATCCCATTCTGCCTGTTGCAGGATTCCCAAAAACACACGGATTAGAAACACCAATACATCACCACCAAGATCCAAATCAACGCTATGAAATGGTCACTTTTATGGGCACTTACAAAGTTTCCAGCATAAAATATCAAGAGGAATGACATATTTCATTGTGCTGTTTGAAATTACACACAAAACTACTGCATGAGAGGAAGCTCCCTAAAAATCTGTCATTGCAGGCAAAGTCACACTAAATATTTTATTTTGTTAAGACTGTTTAATCCCATCAAAAACTCAAAGCCTCACGACACAAACACTAACTGCCATAATCACTCCCTCAATCTCTAATTCAGTCTGCTTGTTGGAATGTTCAAAGGCCAGCTCAGGATTTTGGAAGGGGTAGATTAATTCTGGCAGACTCACAGCGATGTCAGATATCATCTGTCTTCTCCTTCTATCAGATCCAGCTGGGTGGGCCCCTTAGAACCAGAATGGAGCCAGCTCGAGCATCATTTTGAATGCTTGGACTCAATAAATCAGAAATCTGATTCTGTGCACATAATCTATTAAAAATAAATGAGAGCTTTGGCATGTTTTCCCTAGCTGATCTGCTCAGGACAACACTAAGCCACGAATGTCTCTGCTGGAGGTGACCCCAAGTCTCTTTTTCCTCCCAAATGTTCCAACAATACCATTGGAGGAAGGAATGGCTCTACCAGGTGCAACCAGGGCCACCTTGCCCTCAGTCCCTGTTGGACTCAGCAACTTCTGTCAGCCATAAGAACATCCATGGCTTAACCATCTCTGTAAAGAACTGCCTATTTTTGCATCCTCTGATCTGCCACCTGTCATCCTGCAGGAGCTGGTCGAGTTCCCACTTTGTTTCCTTCACTCAAAAAGAGATCACAAGAAAATAAAAAATGCAATGTCACGATACTGGGTTTAAATTATCTTCCTTCTTTCCATATATGCACATATTCCTCACCTAGAGCAGGATCACTGCCTGGGTCTTTGCTGTAATTCCCAGTCACAACTCAAATGTTCTGGGAGCAGAGCTTGGGCATTTTCAGGGTCTCAACAGGACCTTGCCCTGAAGCTGATGCATTTCCAGCCCCTTCACACAGTGCCTGAGCTCAGCAGCCAGAATTGGGATCATGAGCAGCACTAAACATTCCATTTTCCTATTTTCTGAGCACCACAAACTCTTTCTGCAGACCTGCTCATGAGTCATCTGGAAATAAACCATAATCACTTGTCCCCGAGGAGTCATATAATCAGTTAATTATTGTACAACACATGCAAATACAAAATACACAAGAGGTTTGAACTTGTTGAGGCTACAAAGGGCAGGAGAGCCTTTCAGAATTTCCATTGGTTATGGTCTGGGAATGCTGGGTTTCCCTGGACTCCGTATCTATTGCATAATCAGAAACACATTTTCTTCCCTTTGTTGTAGGAGACAAAGCTAAAGAAATGTGTGTGTTATTACTGTGCAAAAAGAGTAGATACCTAAAACAGCTTATGTCATGTGTCCAGGGCTTGTGGACACACCAGCTGACAGAAACCATCACAGCCTGTACCTGAAATAATTCTCTTCTGGATCTGCAAACACCCCTCGGTCCTGCACGGGAAGTCAAACTGCAGGAGTTGGACATGCTGGCTGAATTTTAGGCAGCACTGAGTTAAAAAAAGTCTCCTTGCCTGGAGTTCACCTCCTGGAGTCCCAGACCATGGCTGAGGTTTGGCTGCTCCTCCACAGCCATCCCAGCTTTGCTGGGCTATTGTGTGGTTGTTATCTCAGCAGGAGAGAATCTTATCAGTGCAGGGATAGGAAAATCTGAAAACAATGGGAAAGCCTTTGGCACCTGAAATTTTTCTGTTGAGAATCAGAAACAAATACATTTATAACTTCACAAACAGTAAAGGAGAAAGATTTTTTTTTCCAGTAGTTATAGAAACATAGTATTGTTTAGGTTGGAAAAGCCCTCTGAGATCATCGAGTCTGAGTTCTGGCACTTTGATTTAAAACTTCCAGTTCCTCTTATTTACAGATCCTCGTTACAAGAGGAAAGACTGGTATTGATGGTGATGATTTAAAATGACTGATTGGGTGAACGCCCAGTTTTAGACATGGCTGTGGTTTCCTCAACATTCACCTGGCAGACCAACACAATGACCTCTCTCTTCTTTCTTGGAATTATTATATTAAAAAAACTATTTAAAAAAACCCCTTTTTGTTGTCAAATGAGCTTGGATCTTCTCAGTCACTTCAGTTCTTCCCACACTTGGAGGTGCATTCATTGATCTGTCATGTGGACAGGTGCCCATCAGGTATTTGATTGTTGTCTCCAAAGGCTGATCTCACTGTGACTGTGGCAATGGAATATAGGATAACACACTTTGGATTTGAAAATACCTCTTTACTATTGCAGAGGCTTACAGAATTCTTATCTTCCAACCCCAAAACCAAAGCTTAACATTATTCCTAATTTCAGACTTGGCTGAGCAAAGGGAAGGATTTTTTGGAAACAATTAATTCCCTTAAACAGAGGATTCTTTTGGCTGCCCAGCCAATGGTACACACTAAGAATCCCATCCTGCCACCCCAGGAAGGCAGAGAATGCACCCAACTTTATTTCAGTACATTTAAGTGACAGACACAACTACAAAGGAGGGGAGAAAACAGTAACAATTACTTATGTGTGACATCTACACTTATTTCTGCAATGTTCTGCTAATCACAGTAAATTATTATTAATGAACGGAATATGTCAATCAAATTATTAATTTATTGAGGACTCTCTTCCAGGAATCACTCCAAATTTGGCAACCCATTAATCACAGTGACTCCAGCTGCCCCAGCAGATTTTTATTTGCTCATTGCTTTCACATTACAAAGTGCCACTTTGGAAATGCCCAAGAAGACTTAGGATGACAAGACATAATTGATCCTCTCACAGGACACTATTAAATTACAACACAAATTTGCGGAATAGGTAAAATGTACCAGAAAATCACATAATTTGTATTTTACTATGGGGAAAACAAAAACACCCAACTTATTATAAAAATCAACAGTCCAATAATCACACATCTGTAACTGTGAAAGCTCAAGATGTAACAAACATGAAGTCTCATCTTCAAGCATGAACTCACTTCTTGTCTTTTTAATGAGCAGCATAAAACCCCAGCTATTCTGTAAAATTAATTTTTATTGGGTGAGAATCAGGAGTAAAGACACATCAGTCTTAGGTCTGGTTCTGCCTAAACCAAAGCAGAAGTGATTCAGGCGTATTTCCATTGGTTTGCAGTCCTGCAAAAGTTTTCTAAACAAACAAAATCGTGGAAGTTCCATATTAAGCAATTCAGTAAGTTAGTTTCTAGCCATGTGTAAAGCCTTTTTTAATCTGTTTACCGCTTTTTAAGTAAATCTGTGTGGTCATACAGGGGGAAATTGTTCAAAGACATCTCATTACATGCTCAGTAACTGTTTTTTCCAGCCCAGGATCTGTTTAACAGGAAAGGGACAGATCAGATTTAGGTCCTCCTGTCGAGGCTGCCCCTGGCCTGGGCTCCTCTCCTCCCCCAGAGCACCCACAGCCACTGCTAATCTATGGAAAACCATCATTCCTAGATAAACCTGTGGGCTAAATGCCTTCTGTGAGGCTCTGAGCCATATGGCTGGGATTACAGCATTTGAATAGTTATTCCAAGTGAATACAAGGATGAAGAAGAGAGATGGGGGGGAGTTACACTCATAATTGCATCTATAAAGGGGATTTCAGGAGTTTTAAGGCCCATGTTCTGCAGCTCTGGAGCCAGTGTGTGAGCTTGGAACCTTAAAGCAAGTGCAAGTTACACTTACAGGGGAGAACAAAGGGCTGGGTTAATGCTGGTGCAATAAAAGCACGTTTTTATCCTTAGGATAAAGATAACAGAGCACAGCCCCCTGTCACCACTGCCACCATCACCATCCTCTGAGGGCACAGTGAATCAGTGGAGTCACAACAGCCTCAGGTGTCTGACCTCAGGAGAGACACCACGTAACACTTGGGGTTGTTTCATGTTTTTCTAACACTGTTTTACAACATCCAGGAAAAGGAGGCTTTGAATAGAACTCTTCCAGGACAAACAATGAGCACGTGGCCTCGAAACGTGTTTCAAATAATGCTACAGTAGTTATAGTTTCAAGTACAAGGACAGACAAAACAACAAAGAGCATCAACTTTCCTCCTTCCTTGGCCTGGCTAATTTTTCCTTTTCCATCTGTATGACCTAATGATACAGACTATTTGTATTAAATTTTGAGGTCTGCAGAGGAGAAGCACCATGTACAAGCTGGGTCTGTATTGTTTTTGTTCACTGTATATATGGAGCCAGGCTTTGCTTTCCTCCACGCACCATTATTTACACTCCAAAGCACTGACTCCTTGCAAAGCATTATACATGTTATGGCTGTGTTTATAGAGTAGAAGTGCTCTCTGTAACATGTCTGGTTTTCATGTCTTAAACCAATAAAACTTTACATTGGGCTTATCGAAACCATTCAGTGTAGATCTAAGTCTGCTGTGACTGAAATCAGTAATAAAACTTCTCTTGATGCCCCGTGGATCAGAGCTAAGGCAACGCTGAGCCCTCTTAATAAATTCCGCTCCGGTAAAAGTTTTATTTAAAAAATGTGGTCAACCCAGAGCTTTTAAAGAAGATTAATGTGGACTTATAAAAAAATGTCTGATTTTATTAGTAGTAGTAATTCATACAGTTTGTCCTGAAGTTTTCCTTTTCAGCTTCAGTTTGAACCATATGTTCAGGAAGTTCAACTGAAAAGCGATCCTTGAGCAATATTATTTTTTTCTAATTAACAATAACCACAGAGGTATTTTAGAGAAACCTACAGACTCCCTCAGAAGGTTGTGGAGTGAGCTGGATTAAAACAGGATTTTGCCTCTTTTATGAAAAATGCACCGAAGCACAAATAGGTCAACTTCAGAGGAGTCCTTCCTTTCCTCTGCCAAACAAAGGATTCCGCGTGCAGCAAATCTTAATTTCCACAGGGTTCTTTTGTGAAAGGCTTTGAAAAACTCTGGGATCCATCAGTGCCCCGTCAGCCTCACTGGGATGGAGCCCAGGCCCAGCAGTGCAGCCACCAGAGTGGGTCTGGAGCAGTGGGGCAAGGCTGAAGTCAGGTGTGTGGCAGGGCTGGTAAGCTGAGTGCCAGACTGGGCTTGGGCAGACTGCGTGGGGATTCAGGGATAAACACAACAGGCACAAAGAGAAATACTGCACTTTGAATGAAAACAAGGGGGAAAAGCAGAAGTCAGAGCAAGGTTCATGAAAATGCCTTTGGGCAAAATCCCCAGTCCTTGTACATACGATGGAACTGATGGCACCAGGAACAGTTTTATACTGGATTTCAAACCTGGTTTCTCCCACATTCCCCTTTCCAGTGACAGCAGACAAAGGAATTCTGGGTGCAGAAACCCAGAAATCCAGGGCTCCTGGAGACTTCTCATTACAACACCACTTACCAGAAACTACTTGCTGGTTATTTTGAAGAACACAGATCATTGTTCAGTTCAACAGAACAATTCCATCCCACTGGCAGCTCAGTGTCCTGCTGCTGTTTGCACTGGGGTCCTTGTCAGGTTTGATCAGTTTAAAGGCTGAGAGGTTTGATTTTCCCTGAGCTGTCACACTGCTCACTGCCCCGGGAGCTGCAAGTCCAGCTGTGCTGCTTCTGATCAGATGCTGTTTGTGCATTTGCTGTTTTGGATGTTGGTGCCCGTGCTGACATTGGTGTGTCACCCACTGCTGTCACCACACAGATCCTCCTGTCCTCACACTCTGCCCCCTTTCCTGAGACCTCTCTCTGTTGTACTTGGAAATCAGCAGCTGTCTGGGTAAGAAGATTCATAAAGGATGTGGCACGTGGTGTTTCCAGAGGCACATCTGCTCTTGGCTGGGCCTGCTGGTTTATCTGGGCTAACTCACAGCCCTGAAAGCCATCCTGGCTCGGGACAACTCCACCCTGATGCAGCTGCAGTGCTTCCGTCCACAGGGTGCCTGTTCCTGAGGGCTTCAAACACAACCCAGGGAGCTTCAGGGATAAGCTGCTGTCCACAGGGAAAGAAAACCTTCCCTCAGTTGATCTGTGGGTCTCTTACATACCAATGTAGAAGAGCAAAGGCTCCGTTTTCGCACACCTTGCAGAGTAAAACCATGTATTAAAAAGGAAGTAAAGAATTACATCCATTTTCACAGTCCATTGTAGAAAGAGGGTTTATGAATCCTGTTAACTTCCTTGTGAACATTAAATATCCTCAAATACATTTCATGTATCTTTATTTTTTTAATTTTTTAATTAGGTTTTATAGGTAGTTTACTGAATCTCTGGGCTAACATTCCATAAAAAGCAATATGGAAGTTCCTGTGGGAGGCCCCAGCCACAGGCTGTCCTGGAAGGCTGGCTGAAGGTGATAAAAGGACAGTGTTCTTTATTGTGGAACTGTGCTGCCTTTCACATCTCGTGGGAGAAGCCAAGGAAACAAACTGCAGGTGACATCAGAGATTACAATGAGTGTTTCTCAGGGCAGCCTCGACCTGTCAGTGTTCACAAACCTGCATTTATCCAGTGAGCAGCACAGAACACATGGATTGAGAGAGAGCCAGCAAGGAAAACTTGTCCATACCATTATGTGAATTACCTTCTGAGGCACTTCCTGAAAATCCCATAGCAGAGATGTTACCATCCACTGCTGCATCCAGAACTTTCCTGAATTCTTCCTCAGAGGAGCCCTTCTGCAGTTACCCTGGCAGGGAGGGGAACGTGGCATGGGATGAAAAGCAGACCTAGAGATGGTCAGGCTGGAACTTTCAAACATGAACTCACATTTGATCACATCCAGGAACTCACATCCAGGATTTTAACTTGCCTCTAAAATTTCAAATCAGATTCCAGCTTAGAAAGCCGCTGGATTTTCCACAGGTATTGCCAAATGCTCTGCCCTTTCTTAAAACTGGAATCCCAGCTGGTACAGAGACGTGCCAGGCAGTGGAAATGATGTGAAAGATGAGGCCAAAGGCACAGGCAAGGCCTGTTCCTGACAGGGTGTAGGATATCACCAAAGCACATCCTTCCTCTCCTGCCTCATCCTGGGAGGGAGCCTCAAAGAACTCTGGAGTCTGTTTCAATCTCCAGATTCAACTAAACCCCGTGAAGGGGAACATTAGTTTTTAACCCAACACAACAGCATTAATGAGGAGGAATAATCACTCAGTCCTACAGTTCCTGTGCACTCCAGAGCGAGACTCAAGGCCTCATTTCCAAGCACTCACAGCCCACACTCCATGCCAGATTCTAAATCCAGGCACACACCAGTCAGCCCAGTTCCCAAAAGGATTCAATGCCAAGCAGAATACTTTCTTTTCCCCGGGCTGGGGCAGCTGGGATCCCTTTTAGAAGTGTTCCTCTGGATACTGCACAACAACTGAACAGTGTGGGACACTTGGACAGCACAGAAAGGTTCTGCATCCAAAAGATTTGAGCTCAAAGTGCTTAGAGACACATTGAACTGAAACACTGAAAGCATCAGCATGCAAAATAACCTCTCTCATGTGGATGTACCTGTATCACAGGCTGGTGCTCTTGACTCTTGCCTTGTGAAGAACCTTCACCCTGGGGGTGGATTTTCTTCCAGATGGATTTTTTGTGCCCTCAGAGTTGCTGTTTGCTCCTTTGGGACCATCATATGCTTGTTTTCTCCATCTGATGTGAAGCCTGGGCCTCTCTGCAGGACACTTAGAGCAGCTGATGAGATGGTGGTTCCCCTTCTTTTAATTTGCCTGATAAACATCTGTCAGCAAACTGCACTGAATGGGTGAGGATGGCACGGTCTGGGCCCTTGGTCAAACTGCATCCAGCAATGAACAGGCTTCCCTGGGCTGGGACACGTGCTGGAATTGTTCCTCTGCTGGTGACAGGGCTGGAGCAGGACCCAGCACTGCTTGGCATGGCCAAGTGACTCCATGTGAAGCCCTCAGAGGCCAGTTTTGCACCGTGCACTTGCTAAACCCTCTCATGCTGCACTTTTCTGAACTGAAAATGCCTAAAGCCACAAACAGAGCCTAACATTAAAATGCCCACCGACCTGCAGCTGAAGAGTGCTGGAACTCCTGAGCTTTAACATTTTACATCTTGCCTCAATTTGAATTAAATTTTAATCTGAGAACTTGACAAGCTCTACAATTTGCTGAGTGTTGTACAACACCAGGACGGTCAGAGTCTCACAGCAAAATCCTGTGCCAGAGTGTGTGTTATCAGAGCTCATTCCCCAGCCACTGGCAATACAGATTTCTTAGAGCTCTGCAATGGGAACAGTCCTGATTTTAAAATGCATAATATCAAACTGGTAGGAACACTGGCTTGGAACAAAAATGCAGCTATAAAGTAGAAATATTACAAGGGGAGAAAGGCATTAAAAGGCCATGTAGGAAATGAGAACAGATCTCTGTGTAACTGTTTTGTACAAGCCTATGCAAGTACAGAGATTCCTTGAACTTTGTGCATTTACATTTTACACCAAGCCAGTGTGAGTGGTTCCTTTCTAAACTCCACACACTCCTTGTGATCTCTAGGCCTTGGTACCAGCTCAGACAGAGAAATCAAGGCCAGTCTGATGATAATGACATAAAAACAGGAAGTTTATGGAAACTTTGCTGAAGTTGTTTGTGTGTGTTTAAGTGGAGCTGCAAAGAGGTAGAAGGGCTGGTCCTGTGCCAGCCAACCCTGCACATCTGTCCTTGTATAATCTGTACATTTGCTATCCATTTGGGGACTGTGGACTTCATTTTTACACGTTCATTGTATATTAGAATAGATACATTAAAATTTACGACTATTTATTGTTTACAACACACTGCTCTCCAACTGCTTTTCCCCTCCCTGTATTCTCAGCTGCCATACTTTATCATCCCTTGAGCTGTAAGCTCTGACACACCACCCTGTCACAGTTGTTTTCTTACTTGTTTTACTCTTTGTGTTATGATGTTTCTTCATTTTATTCCCATCAACTTTCATTGTCTTTAATTATGTCCCTGAACTTGTAAAGCTGTTTCTCCTAACAATGGGTACTTTGGAAATGGCAACAATTGCTTTTCCATGAACCACGAGGCAGGAAGTGCATTGTTTCTTTAAAAAAATTACCAGATGTTTTTCAGGGTTGACTACTAACATTAGAAAAAAAACCCAGAAACCATTATTTTCCAAATACTCCAAGTCTTATTTTGTTCCTGTGTGATTTCTGTTTGCATTTAACTGGGAATTGCAGCCAGTGCCAATGCTGGAGGAGGAATTTCTCTCAAGCCCAGGGTATAAGGATGGAGTCCATCCATGTGAACATTGACTCTGTGGCCTCAAATCCATCAGAGTGGGTCATGTTGGTCCTTGTGCTGTGTCTGCCAGACCAGATACCAGCACTGGGGTACCTGCAGGTGGTTGTCTTCTGTCCTCTGACTGGAAGAGATGAATATTCCTTGTCCCTGGGGTGCAGGGATTATTGACAGGAAATACCCAGCACTTTGCAATAAACTGAGTGCATTTTATTTCTCATTAAAAAATAAAATGTGTTCTTTAAATGATAAAAGTATATTTTTAATATGGACAGTAGAGTAAGAAGAAATTACCCACATCACACGTGCCTGGACATTCATTCTCCCTGCTGTTCCCAGCCAACATCCCTCTGGATCACAAGCTGTTCATGATGGAGCGATACTCCCTCTGATGTTCCACGAGCTTCAAAAACACTTCATATTTCTTGTCATAAAATCTGTGTAAGAAAGTTCATTTTAACAAAGCCTGAGATCTGAAGATCTAAATCCCTGTAATACACACGTTTACTCCCTTCCCTCAGCATCAAAGAGGTTTTGACTTTTCCTGATTGGAGCTTCTGCCAGGATCAGAGCCTGCCTGTGCTGCCAGAGCAGTTTCCACCCAAACCAGGCATTTCAATGCCCCCTTTCCTTTTCCCTCCAGCCAGCTCTGCTCCTCAGGCAGCTCTTCCCCAGAGTTCCCCAGTGTGGGACGGGGGAGACACCAGAGCTCCACAGAATCACTCAGGCTCGAAAAGCCCTCCCAGACCATCAGGTCCCACCATCCCCAGCACTGCCACGGCCACCACAGACCCACGTCCCCAAGGACACATCCACATGTTTTTTAAATATCTGCAGGGATGAGCACTCCACCCTCACCCTGGGCAGCTGTGCCAGGGCTGGACACCCCTTTCCATGAAGGAATTTCCCCTCCTATCAGTCTCCCTTGATGCAGTTGAGGCCATCCCCTGCCCTCCTGTCCCTTGTTCCCTGGGAGCAGAGCCCGACTCCCACCTGGCTACCACCTATTGCAATNCTGTGTCCCCTCGCAGCACCGCCCCTCTCCCGTCGCCAGGGGGAGCCCGCGCGCCGCCGCCCATGGAATAGCGGGCTCCTTAAAAACATCCCATAAATAACCCCTAAAATATAACATCATATAATAATATAACACAAAAACGCGACAGACATAACCGAGCCTTAAAAGAATAGAAACAATCCTTAAAAATAGAATATAAATAATCGTTAAAAATATAATCTAAGCAATTCTTTAAAATACAATGTACACTCCTGCACTGGAGCAGGGATGTAAAGAGACATCCCCCGACTTCGTGCCCAGACCCCACGTTCATCTCCCCTGGACTCCCCCAGTGGGACACACCAACCCCAGTGTTACCTCCTGTGCTCGTGGTTGGGCTGCACAACTCTCCCAATCCTCCCCATTCTCGCCATGGCCTCCTAGGAAAAGACAAACACAAGCTGGGAAAAAGCCTGTTTTAGTTTAAAATCCCATTTGACAAGAACAAGATGTTGCAAAACCAATCGGAACATTAGTGATGTATTTTGTTTCGGCTGCACGGGCCAGATGGCAGCAAAATATGCTCAATCCCATTATATAGTAGTCATGAGAACAAAGCTCTGTGGACCCCTCAGTCCCCAAAATCTGTTCCTCTTTCTTACTGGGAGTCCCAGGCGGAACAGACTTATCTTTTATTATTTACAGTAACCAAAGGAAATGTTAAACACTCTGTCCCCAGAGGGGAGTTTCTCAAAGACAATGATACTGTATGTGAAATCCCTTAATCCCACACTGAAAGTATGGGTTCCCTGCAGCAAGGGAGGCCTGCAGGCACCTCCAGGAGCTGGAGGTAACCTGGAAAGGGCTGTTCTGGAGCACACAACTCTCCCCATGTGCCAGCACAAAGGTGTAAGAGGCAAACTCTGATTCTGCTCTGCTTTTGGCCAAACCCAAGATTGCACAGAACCCCCTAGAGGAGTTTGGGACAGCCACGTGTGGAAGGGAGAGTGAAAAGTCATTTGGTTCCTTCCCCAATCTCTGTGAGATTCTGATTTTCCGTGGATTCTCCTGAACAATCCTAGTGGAAACAAGACCCAAGCTCACCAAGGATCAGGCTCTCAGGATACCACAGGCACTCAGCACCAAAGCCATAGCTTTTGGATGGCAGAATGTTACAAGCATTAAGCACCAGGGCTCAAGAAGCAGGGTGTGACTAAAGCAGTGCACCCAGTTTCGAAGCAGGGCCCTGGATCTGCTCTAATGGAGTGCCTAAGAAAGAGGATGACCCCGAAGAACAGGCAGCCTGGACCAGCTCCACGAGGCTGGAACCTTCCAGCCAGCTGCTACAGCTGGATTTTTGGGAGGGTTGGCTGGTTTTATAGGCTGTAATATCTGCTGTAGTGAAATCCGTTCTTCCCACTGATCCAGCACCTCACAGCCAAGGATTTCCTAGAACTTTAGAGTGTAGATGAGCAGTGTCAGCACAGTGTCACCAGCCCAGGGCAGGCAGGGAGGCTCCAAGGATAAGCTCTGCCTGGCTGAGCCTGCAGTATTACCTGGCGTGCTCTGAGACTGTCCTTTCATCCTGCCAGTCCAAAGGGAACCTGGAACACCTACTTTCTACCTCTGCCAACTTCAGGGTGTCGATACTGGATGAAATTCTGGCTCCACTGAAGCAAAAAGCGCTGCCAGTGTGTGCAGTCAGGACTGTGCTCTGCCAGGGCTGCTGATAAACCAGCAGGGAATGTTTCTGTGCTCTCTTTCCATTCTCTTTGCTGAGTGCAGAGGTTGATTGGGCTTTGATTCCCCAAGAAACACCCTTGAAATAACACTTCCAGCGAGATAGTGTGTTCCTTTCCCTGGGGCATGTGAGCCTGCTGGCACTGGGGCTCTGCACACCAGCCAGATCAGAATGCTGGCATGGAAAGCTTGGTGTCCTTCCCAGAAAGGGAAATGGGCATTTCATTCCCTGTCCTTTACAGGTGATGCTGACAATGCCCAAGCACTGGCCCTGTTTACAAGGCAATCTCCTACAACTCCATTACATGATCAGCTGGATTTAGAGATACCCAAAAAAA
>WBMV01002199.1:1614692-1732059 GCA_013396655.1 Campylorhamphus procurvoides | reverse complement strand
CTGAGCCCCCTTTTCTCCAGGCTGAGCCCCCCCAGCTCCCTCAGCCCCTCCTGCTGCTCCAGCCCCTTCCCAGCTCCGTCCCCTTCCCTGGACACGCTCCAGCCCCTCAACACCTGTTCTGTAGTGAGGAGACCAACCATGTGTCCCCTCTGTGTCCCCCATCTATGTCCTCCTCTGTGTTCCCTCTGTGTCCCCCTCTGTGTCTCCCCATGTTCCCCTCTGTGTCCCCCCCGTATTCCGTGTCCCCCCATATCCCCCCGTGTCCCCCTCTGTGTCCCTCATATCCCCCTNGGCTGCACAACTCTCCCAATCCTCCCCATTCTCGCCATGGCCTCCTAGGAAAAGACAAACACAAGCTGGGAAAAAGCCTGTTTTGGTTTAAAATCCCATTTGACAAGAACAAGATGTTGCAAAACCAATCGGAACATTAGTGATGTATTTTGTTTCGGCTGCACGGGCCAGATGGCAGCAAAATATGCTCAATCCCATTATATAGTAGTCATGAGAACAAAGCTCTGTGGACCCCTCAGTCCCCAAAATCTGTTCCTCTTTCTTACTGGGAGTCCCAGGCGGAACAGACTTATCTTTTATTATTTACAGTAACCAAAGGAAATGTTAAACACTCTGTCCCCAGAGGGGAGTTTCTCAAAGACAATGATACTGTATGTGAAATCCCTTAATCCCACACTGAAAGTATGGGTTCCCTGCAGCAAGGGAGGCCTGCAGGCACCTCCAGGAGCTGGAGGTAACCTGGAAAGGGCTGTTCTGGAGCACACAACTCTCCCCATGTGCCAGCACAAAGGTGTAAGAGGCAAACTCTGATCCTGCTCTGCTTTTGGCCAAACCCAAGATTGCACAGAACCCCCTAGAGGAGTTTGGGACAGCCACGTGTGGAAGGGAGAGTGAAAAGTCATTTGGTTCCTTCCCCAATCTCTGTGAGATTCTGATTTTCCGTGGATTCTCCTGAACAATCCTAGTGGAAACAAGACCCAAGCTCACCAAGGATCAGGCTCTCAGGATACCACAGGCACTCAGCACCAAAGCCATAGCTTTTGGATGGCAGAATGTTACAAGCATTAAGCACCAGGGCTCAAGAAGCAGGGTGTGACTAAAGCAGTGCACCCAGTTTCGAAGCAGGGCCCTGGATCTGCTCTAATGGAGTGCCTAAGAAAGAGGATGACCCCGAAGAACAGGCAGCCTGGACCAGCTCCACGAGGCTGGAACCTTCCAGCCAGCTGCTACAGCTGGATTTTTGGGAGGGTTGGCTGGTTTTATAGGCTGTAATATCTGCTGTAGTGAAATCCGTTCTTCCCACTGATCCAGCACCTCACAGCCAAGGATTTCCTAGAACTTTAGAGTGTAGATGAGCAGTGTCAGCACAGTGTCACCAGCCCAGGGCAGGCAGGGAGGCTCCAAGGATAAGCTCTGCCTGGCTGAGCCTGCAGTATTACCTGGCGTGCTCTGAGACTGTCCTTTCATCCTGCCAGTCCAAAGGGAACCTGGAACACCTACTTTCTACCTCTGCCAACTTCAGGGTGTCGATACTGGATGAAATTCTGGCTCCACTGAAGCAAAAAGCGCTGCCAGTGTGTGCAGTCAGGACTGTGCTCTGCCAGGGCTGCTGATAAACCAGCAGGGAATGTTTCTGTGCTCTCTTTCCATTCTCTTTGCTGAGTGCAGAGGTTGATTGGGCTTTGATTCCCCAAGAAACACCCTTGAAATAACACTTCCAGCGAGATAGTGTGTTCCTTTCCCTGGGGCATGTGAGCCTGCTGGCACTGGGGCTCTGCACACCAGCCAGATCAGAATGCTGGCATGGAAAGCTTGGTGTCCTTCCCAGAAAGGGAAATGGGCATTTCATTCCCTGTCCTTTACAGGTGATGCTGACAATGCCCAAGCACTGGCCCTGTTTACAAGGCAATCTCCTACAACTCCATTACATGATCAGCTGGATTTAGAGATACCCAAAAAAATGAATGAAGACACAGAAGAAAAACCTCCAAGTGAGAGCCAATTCCCTCTGTCACAATAGATTCTGCTTTTCCATTGTGCCTCATGGAAAATGTAAGGCAAAGCCCCTTGCAGCACTCTCTCTCACCAATGGAAGAGATCCCTTGTTTTCTGCTCCCTGCTTTGCACCTCCTTTTTAATCACCACAGAAATAAACCCCAGACATCTAAAGGGTCTAAATGTCTCAGATAAATCCACTTTGCAACCAGAATGAAAGGGAGGGGTAGGCTTTGCCATTCCCTGCCCTGTGCAGACTCTAACCTGCCTGGGCAGTGATGAGAGAGCAGGGCACAAACAGCACAGGCTGGAAGGGTCCCTAAAGGCAAACTGCTCCCTCAGGGCCTGATCTAAGCTGGGAATCACAGCCTGGTCCTCTCAGCCATCCACCCTGAGCTAAGGGGGAAGGGGTCCAAGCAGTCTTTCCAGTTTATCAGCTAAAATACTTTGCTGTGTTTTTAAATCTACTGAAAATACACAGATCTTTGAGAATCCACAGCATGAGGGTCTCAGAGCAACTGCCATGGTTATGTGGAATTAACATGTCAAAAAAATACACAGCCAGCAATTTTCAACAACTCTCCCATTCTGTGTTGCTCAAAATATCCTAAATTAATTCCCTCTCTTAATTCACATTTCAGTTGTGTGTTTTTCTGTGTTTTAAAAGTCAGTTTGGTCATTGTTAGTTGGAACAAAAAACTTTGCTCCCAGAGGAGAGTCTTTTCAACAATTTTCTGGGGACAAAGAGGAACAGAACATTGAAAATATGAATTTATAATGAAATGGGAAACAAAGGAACATTAGAATGGCATTACTGAGTCGGATCAACCTTGTGCACTGCTCTGTCTCCAACAAAGCCTTAAATATAGCAAAGTGATAATACTGCCGTTCAGAAATAGTTTGTTGGAGGGTCCACATCCAAATCCATAATTCCAGTCACCAAGAATTTCACAATCCGAATTTGAATGACGCTCTATCCTCTTTGTTTGCCAGTCTAGACAGTACAATGAATACAGTGATTTAAAACACAATGAATTCTCTCTTAAAACAAAATATTTTGTAAAATTGCTTTTTAATCATTTCTTTTCTCTCTTTCCATAAAGGCTATGCTATAAATAACCCCTGAAAGTTCGCATTTGATCATGGTTTCTAAAGGCTGGGCAAGAGGCAAGTGAAGGGTTTACACAGGAAAAAAGAGGGGCACTGTGGAGCAGAAAGAAAGGGATGCATTCATGATTCCTAACCTTTTGTTGGAGTGTCAATGCTGAGACAGATACAAGCCAGTAAACACTCTGCTCTCCATGGGGAGAGTCACTCAAAGAGGGTTACCCTGCCTGGGACAGGGAACAGGCCCAGGGAACCAAACCCTCCACCAGGCAGCAGATCCCCCAGGGAATCCCCCCTGGAACCCAGGGAAGACTGAGGGAAACCCTGCTGGGACACAGCACCTAAAGCTGGACATTTCAGTGACTGTCCCTCCAATAAAGGGAAGGAAAAGGCTTTTAAGCCTGTGTGGCAGCCACAGTGCAGCTCTCTGTCCCAGAGAGCCCATCAGCCTGGCACAGGGGCACGCAGGAGGTGCCCACAAGGGACAGCTTTAGGTTGGCAGCCTGCTCTTCTCTGATTCCCTGCCCTGTGGGCTCCTCCAGGAGCTGCCTCCGAGCACCCAGCACCATCCTGCCCATCCCACAAGAGAAGCCCATCTCCCCTGGGACTGCAGAGGGAGCCAAGGAAGATTGGCCTGCCTGGGAATGGTCCCCAAGTGTGGTTTTCAGGAGCGACTTATGTGGCTGAGTTACAACTGCAGAGTAAGGGCATGTAGGGCCCCAAACATCAAATGAGACTTTAGGATTTAGGGATGTCAGTCTTAGCTAAGGAAGTAAAGTAACAAAATCCCATTGAAATGAACGAGGTAGGAACATAAGTCCCCTTAAGAAAATGGGGGTTTGCTTTATTTAGGTACTTTAAAAATTGTATTTGAGGTTCAAGGGATATTTCCAGCACAAATGCAATTTCCCAGCTCTGTTCTCCCCACTTAGTCATTGCAATAACCCCAAGAAACGTTTGGACTTTTACCTGGTGTAGTTACTAACAATAAAACCCCACACATCATTTGAAGTTTCCCTGCACAATTTCAGTGGCTGCACACACAGCAAAGCACCAAACCATGGGGATATGATGGATATCTTTCCCCTCACACATCCAGCAGCAGAGGAAAACAAAGTGAAAGTTGCCCCACTGACAACAGGCTGCAGTGTGGGAACATTCCTCCCACCAGATCTGTCCTGATTTGCAGGATTCTGCAGGTGTAAGAACCTCCAAACTGACAGACTTCCCTTACACTTCCAGCCCTCACAACAAATATAATAAATGATGTTATATGTCATAATTTTAACTGTCCTTCAGCAGTGAAGAACCTCTCTCTCACTCATCTCTATTCCACACACATAAGCTCAGACTAACAGATGCTCTCTAGCATCACTTTAAAAAAGTCCAGTCACAGATATATTTGGATTTGAGGGGAATAAATAGATTTCTTGAAATGCTGATGTTCAAGAAACACTTTTAAACTTCCCCAAGAATTTTAAGTAAGGCTGCTATTTCCTTATAGGATTTTAGTTAGGGATTGCTTGTTCCACAGCCTGGAGATGCAAAATCCATCTTATCTACGCTTGCAGGAGTTACATGGATGTATTTCTGTAACACAGGCCTAGCAGAACATTACTTTTTAGTGGTATATGACTGCATGAATAAAGCATGTGATGGACCATATACAGTATTTTTCTAGTGGGTTTTCTACCCCCCCCCTTTAAATTTGTTTGAGTTATAGGGGCAGATCTTGGCAGCGTGCACAAAGCCCAGAATCTGCAACCCAACTCTCTGTGGTATTCTGAAGGGAGAGAGCCAAGTTTTAAAACACATTATGGATAAATATTAGAGCTGAGCAAAAATTTCACACCTAAGACCAAAGTGTGAAAATTTGGCTTTGATTCATTTAGTGAAAAGGTGGAAAATTTCACACAAGCTTGTATTTACCTTCTGCTCTGATCCAATATAGATGGCTGGGTCCATATCAAACCTCAGGGAGTGTTTCTGTCTGTACCTGAGACTGCAGAGGGGGAGGGAGGAGAGGAGGAAGGTCCAGCAAGCAGGACACCAGACTGGAGCTCGAGTCCATCTTCCAGGGAAAGTCACTGGCCTTTTGAATCCCACTATCCCTGTGTTCAATAACAGCACTGGCTCATCTTAGAGGAGTAATTTGTACCTTCGTTTGTTGAAAACTGCTGCAGTTGTGGAGGGGAATCAGGCAGGGAGATCAGAAGCAGCCCAACATTATTCTATCCTTCAGCCACCCAACTTGAGTTGACAGAGGCCAACTGGATGGACCATCAGGACTCAGACAAGGTGGTTTTGTGGCTCAAGCACTGAATCAGGATCCATAAAATTCCAACAAATTCCCAGAGTTATTTGGGACATGTAATTTGCTCTTTTCATTGTCAGTGATTTCTCAGTAATTTCTCTCTCTGAAACAAGCTGTGCCCTGTTTCCCCCAGTTTGGTTTGTCCCTAATTTTGCCCCATGGAGCTCTCAGCCCTTGTCCCCTTCACATCTCCCTGAAGGGACAGATCCCTTGACCTGTCCTGTACCATCAGAGCACAGTTTGCACTGCAGGATCAGAGACAAGGACTCCTAAGAGCAGAGCCAAGTGCAGGTGAGGTGGCAGCACCACTTCTGCCTCCAGAGCACTGACTTTTCCTGTGACTCAGTGTCAGACAGCCCGTGGTCACAGAGTGTCCCCCAGGGCTCCAGCCCCCAGGGCAGCAGCAGTGGCAGGGCAGCTGCTCTGAGGGTGCCTTGCCATGCCAGCAATGATATTAAGGACTTATTGCACAGCCCAAATTTAGAATGGGATGAGGGTCAGCTATGATTGCCACATCATCTATCAGCTGGAAACTATGTTTGGGTCGAAGCTGCAGCCACGCTGCTACTAAATATAGGCTGGTTGGTTGTTGATTTGACTCTGTGCTCCCCCAAGTTGCCTTTGACTATCAAATAATGAAGCACTTTGCTTTGTGAGGGCTCCACTGCTGGCACCTCTCAGTGCCCAAAGCTGCCTGGACGCCAACTTGACAGCTTAGCAGGGGTTTCAGCTTACCCAGGCAATGGAAGGAGCCCAAGTGCTCAGCTCCCGTTTCAGCCTCCCAGATTGCTGGCACTGGGTGCCATGAATCAACAGTCTGGGGGCAACATCCCAGCAGGCTGGGGCAGGGTTTAGCTGTTCTTACCCTGCCCTGAGCTTGTTCTCCACAAAGTGAGTGTTCCCTGCACAGTGTCGGTGTGGGAGGAGGATCCCTGGCTGGTGCCACGCTGTGGGTGGCAATGCCACAGCTGGCACAGCTCCTGACTCCAGCCCCACCTGGCACAGACAGCACTTCCCTTCCCCCCTCCTGAGCAGGGATAACCACACACAGCAGAGCTGTCAGAGTAGGCTGAGGTTTGTCCGTATAAACCGCATGAAAATATATTGATTTAACCCACTTTTTAAGCTTGGAAGCGTTATGGTGACAGGCAGCCTGTTTGAGAGGACACAAGCTCACCTGGGAGTCACCAGAGCAGGTTCCCCCATCAGCTCCCCATGCAGGGCACAGCTAAAACAGCCCTGTCCCACCTTCTGGGCATGGACTGAACCAATCCTGCCTTGCTGCTCCTCTGCACAGCCTGCAACAAGCTGGTTTGCTTCCTGGCTGCCTTCTCACCTCTGCTTCCAGCACCTGTCCCAGTGCTCCTACCCTCAGTCTGAGGTGTAAAACCCTTGGGCAGGCAGGGCAGGGGTGTCATTCCACAAGGACATGCACAAAGCTGGGCACAAAGCAAAGCAACCCTTCCCTGGGAGGGTGGGAGCCCCTGGCACAGGTTGCCCAGAGAAGCTGTGGCTGCCCCTGGATCCCTGGAAGTGTCCAAGGCCAGGCTGGACAAGGCTTGGAGCACCCTGGGCTGGTGGAAGGTGTCCCTGCCCAAACCATCCTGTGATTCCAGGATTTGTACAGGGGAGGGTGACAAGGGAAGCTGAGGACCAACATCCCCCCAGGATATCCTGTCGCTCGGCTCTGACTCGACACAATATTTGGTGGAACTGCAGCACTTCCTTCAAGGTGCAAACCCCAGATTTATTCAGCTGATTTCTTTCCACCTTCACTCTGAACATGGACAGCTTCCCTTGCCTTTGGTCACTGAGTTCAAACTTTATTTGCCATCTGGCAATGGATTGGGATTTACTGGGGGGAGGGGGATAGGAAAGGACCTTTTTTTGCCTTTCTTTTTGCATCTGTATTTGCTTTATGAGCTATGGCTCAGGCATCATTTACACATGGGGAACTGGATCGGGTTCTCTCAATTCCTTCCATATGTTCACTTACACTGTCAAAACATTTCTTCGATCTAATTAATCCGTCTCTCTGTTCATTTCCCCACTCGCTGGGTTTGAGCATTTTTGGGGTATCTAGCTGGGATTTTGTCATAAAACCAATTTCTGCCCATATTTTGCTTTAGGGTTGCTCCAACATGAAAACAAAATTATTTGCAACATTTCACTCTAATTATTCTTTCCCTGTTTCCAGCACTGGCTGAGAAGACTTTCCTTTTCCCCTCCTCTTTCAGAAATATTCTTTGCTGTGCTCCAGTGTCTACCTGAGGTTAATGAGGGAAATCCCTGCTGTGAGCTTTGATTTGGGATTATTTTTTATCTAGTTAATCTGACGTGTGGTTTACTATTAAAAAAGACTGTCCCTCGGAAAATGCTTAAATTTTGCCCAATCTGGACTGCATTTGGGAAATTATCATGGACAGGAGCTCATAAAAAACAAGAGACCTTTAGAAAAGAGTCTTTCACTACTGTAAACCAAAGGCTGAGATGGTAAACAGCAAGTAAAGCTTCACTAAAACATGAAGGAAGCCTTTCTAGGAACCTTAAGGATATCCTATGTCCAATAAAAAAATAAAAGCAGAATTTGAGAGAAAACTGGCATTTCCCTGTGAGGCTCAGCACAAAGGCAGCTGTCCATGGCACAAGGCATTTGCTTTCCTTGCCACGATTGCTACAGACAAGGGGTCAGCAACCTTTCCCAGCAAACTGCTCCAGAAAGTATTTTTCTTTCCCAAATTAGAGGCTACAAGTGACTGCACTGAGTGAAGCTGAGGCAAGGCACACTCATCATTGCAGGGGGCTGGACTGGGTGACCTTTAAAGGTCTCTTCCAACCCAAACCATTCGATGATTCTCTGATCAGCTGATGATATTTTTTTGTTAAAAACTGAACCCTTTCTCTTCTCCAGGGCTGGAAATCAGAGGCAGCCAGGGACGAGAAGCCACTGCTCTCATTTGCTCTTCTGCCACTAGAACTGTCCTCTAAGAAGAGTGCTGTTTCTAAAAAACCACTTTAAATGCTGGATACATATTGCTAAACAATTTTAGGAAGCTCTTGATTCCTTAAACACCTGGGAAGAGTGGTCTGAGAGATGGGAGGGCCAGTCTGTTACCAAATGTGCTCTGAGAGCAGCAAGGGAGACTCTCCACCTGAGCTGTGGGATCCTGTGGACACAGAATTCAGAGAGATTTATATGGGCAAACTGTAATAGTCCCATCAGAATAGGGGTTCTGCTCCCCTTGCTCCTAAAAACTTTGCCTTGTATCTCTTGGGGGTTTTCTTGCATTAAAACTTCTCTGTTAGCAGGAACTTCTTTGTCCACAAACCTCTCTGTGTACTGCAATCACACTTATGGCACAGAAAACCTGCAGGCACCAACTTGAACAAATTAACTTGGAATAAACTATTCTTGCTGATAAATATCAAGTTCCCCCCATCACCACTCTGGCCATCTGACATTTTACTACACAAAACCAAAACCAAGGGCCATAAATCCCCACCTGCCCCAGAGCCATAAAAGACACTTTGATGACAGTGGTATTACATAACCTCTGTTAATGAGCAAATCCAAACCTGCCACCCAACACTGCTGCGGAATCCTTCCAGAGGGATGTTCTCACCTCACAACACCCAGCCAGTCACCATTCCTATTTTTACTCTGCTGTGCCATCCCATTTCCCAGTTTTTGAGAAGCCCCAGTGAGCTGCTCCTCGTGGCTCCTGTTTCCAAGCAAACCTTGCCCTTTCAGTCACTTCAAGAGGAAATTCCACTGCTCCTGAAGTGCTTCGAGGGGAAAGCTCTTGGATTTTAACCTTGGACAAGTCACACAATCCTTCTGTGCCTGAGTTTCTCAGGGATTCCATGGGAATCAATAACACCACTAGATTAGTATCAAACACTCAGGAGGAAAACCTGGCCAAGGAGGGACACAACTGAAGCAAAAACCACTTTGAACTGAGAACTGAGCCAATTCCTGCTGCTGAGGGTCTGCCCTTTCATTTAAAGAGAGCAAGCTGGGAAAAGAGATGAACAGCAGAGGCTCAGATGGCAAGGCAGGTCACTGAGCAGAACCTCAGCGAGGTCACTGCTTGGAGCTACCATGGTATGCCAGCTTTTTATGGTGTCCTTTGCAAGGGGATTTACTGGTTTACAAACTAATTTCTCTTGCATGCAGCTTTCCCAACATGAACCCTGCACTGGCACAGCTCGGTCACCGTTAACCCTTCGCAAGGGGAGATGAAGCCACCACCTGAACATTTGCCTTTTAAAATGACAACTTGAAGTGTCCCAGCTGTGAGCTGAGGCTGGGTGACCTCAAAGAGCCTTTCCCACCGTGGGCAGGGGCACAGCCCTGCGGGGGAAGCTGCAGTGCAGGGGCACAGAGTGTTCCACAGCCTGGGCAAGGCAGAGCCCAGCTCTGTGTGCTGTTCCTCAACTCCATCAGAGTCTGCCCATGCAGAGACACAAGTGTGTGCTGGCACCATCGTGGGCCTGCTCTTTGCAGAAAGTACTTTCTGAAAAGGGGGAAAAAAGAGAAAAAAAACGAACAGAAGAAGCAAAAATGAACAACTCCATCATTCTCTAATGCGCCGAGATCATCTCAAAGATCCATATTGTTTACAGCAGCTGATGAGTCTCACAAGTGCTGGAGCTGTGCTCTCGCTGAAAGTGCTAACATATTTACAGTTTGCAAGGCTGTCCTTAGCACTTATCTGTCACTGCAAGATGAATGCTCCTTTTGTACAGCCTAATCACTTGCACGAATACTCCTCCAGCTCAAAATCCCACATTTGTTTCGCTTCTCCATTAGCAGCAATTCTCTACCTTGGAAATTGCTTAATGGAGCAAATCTGAACCGAAAAAGAAAAAAAGTTGGGTTTTGTTCAAAGGTATTTCTTTGTCTGTGACAAGTCTAGAGTGGGGAGAAAGATATTAAGTTACTTTTATCTGATGAAAGTCTTGATTTTACTGTACACCTTTCTGAACACACTTATCCATTGTTCTGCTCTGGCTTGGTTATGGGTATTGGACTAATTAGTGAAGATCTCTGTAAGATCAGACTGGATCAGCAACAGATCTAGATAAGCCCTGCATAAGAAGCCATTTTCTTATTCTCAACAATCTTTATATCTAATATGTCCAAAATTTGGTAGGATCCCATTCTGCCCCCTCCTCTCCCAACAAACAGCAGGACCTGGAAAGCTGTCAGTCATTTCACTTTTTACAGGAGCAGAAGGAATGTGGGTCATTCTACAACTCAGTAACTTAATTTAAAAGAATATAACCCAGACATCCAAGGATAAGGATCCAGTTCTAACAAGGAGAGGCCTTACCCTGCTGGATGTTTTACATTACACTCCTTGGGTGACTGGCCTGTCCCAAACCAGTTTCAGATGCAAACCAGAAAATGCTCAGCAAAGCAAGATGCATCTGTTGTTTCTGCTAATCCTGGTGCCACTGCAGTCAAGAAAGGATAACATCTGATTTTCAGAAGTCTCCAGGAATGTCTAGAATTGCAGCTTAGAAGGCTCCATACTTGAGCAAAAAGAGCACTGAGCCCTCAGTCACATGTTGGACAAAGCAGGAGATGTCTAAAACTACAGGCCTGGGAATGAAAATACTGCTCTGGAATTAACCTGTGTTGCTGCTAAGGAATTGCCAATAAAAACCATGAGAGAACTGGTGCTTTAAAGGATGTGGTCTCCCATTCCTGCCTCAAATATTTTCAAAAAACAAGAATTGTGCATATAAAGTGCATTTTTAATCTTGGGCATTTCAGTGCAGATGTATAACACAACCTTGGAAAGTCCTGAGTGCTGGAAATACTAAAAAGTGATACCAACATCAGAGCTGTGGCCATGCCATATTGCACAGGCCATCTTTCACTTTATATACATAGCCATGGGAATGATCACAAATAATAAACTGCAGTTCTAAAGTTAGATTTGAAGGCAAAAGGTGTTCCAATTCTGTGTAACTGCGTTGTCAGTCTACAGCCTTTCCATTCTGATTTATTTCAATCCCCCACAGCCACACCATTAGCATCACCATAGATTTTCCTCACACTTTTCCTTCTATCACCTTTAGTGTAACTTAAACCCCACCTCTGGGGCACTTAAACATCACTAAATCTGCTTCACAAATCAGCTGGATGAGGAACAAAGTCAAACAACTTGCCTGAAGACACAGCCAGACCCAGTGGTTGGATTGTGGATAAATCCCACGTACTCTGACTCCTGAGTTAGGTAACACAGCGTTTTCTCATTGCCAAATTCTGCTTTTATTTATACCGAGGTAAACCCAGAGGAACTTGATGCTGCAGTAGTTTATGTTAAACTGGAACTAGCACAGAGTGTCTCCCATTACCAGGTTGTTAATGAGAACTCCTTTGGCAAACACAGGGGGTTTTTCTCCTGTGTCACTATGAAATGCTACCCTGCATTTTATGTGGTATTTGTCTGATCTGTAAAACCAGGCAGTGCAGTCCTTATCTCCAGGACATTAAACAAGCCTGTGGTTTGAGGTGTCTGACAGTGCTGGGCATCCATATCTGTTCATACTCAAGGAGTTGCCATAGGCACAGGGATGCTGGTAAAGCAAGAGAATCCCTTTTTCCTTAACCCTTATTGTTAATGCCACACAACATCCAGCATGGGTGGAATACGAGCAAAAACCTCTCTAACCTGAGATCCTACTGCTGTGCTGCAGACAAAAGGGGGCACCTACCCCTGGGAGGGTTTTCTGCCTTCTGAAGTCACAATCCAAGGAATGGCAAATGCCATCACCTGCAGAAATGGAGACAGTCACAAAACATATCCCAAGAACCGTGGAGGGGAGGAAAATTGGGCAGGGAAGGGAAAAGGCAGGGGAATGACATGCTGGTGTGAGGGAGATGCTGTGTAATTAGCCACTAGAGGGAACAAGAGTCATGCTCTTAATTAAGGTGCAGCCACTTTTAGCAGGGGGCCTGAGGGTTATCCTTGGCCAGGGAAGCTGATCCGAGTTTGAATCCTTTCCCTGTAACCCTTGGGCTGGGACAAAGCTTTTCTGCCCTTTGTCTGTGTCTCCTTTCCCCCTTTCAGATTTCTATAGGCTTTGGCACAAGCAGGGAACAAGACTTGAAGAATTCATAGACCTTTCATATTTTCTAGCTGCAAGTAACTATATTTTTGCACCTGAAAATATTTAAAGAAAAACCTGGCAGGAGAAGGGAGGAGACGAGGGGAGAGGATGGAAAATGGAATAAAAATTGTGAAAGAGGCAAAGCTGTATTTTTCTAACAGTGTACACTTTGAGGTTGGTTCTTTTAATGGAGAAGGGAAGAAAAATCAGCTCATTGCAGAGAGTGTGAGAAATGTGGAGTGATGCTCTGCTGGACTCATCAGGCTGAGCCAGGGGTTGGGAGGATGGCAGGGACCTGCAGCCCCCTCCTACATGCTGACCTGCTCAGCTGCAGCCACAGGACAAAAATGAAGGAGGCAAAAAGTAAAAGCCCCTTTTGGGACACTTTTTGGGCCATTGTGTCCTCTGCTGCTGAGGACGCAGACCTATTGAACAGCATGGCTAGGACTGAATCACAGACAAACAACCCTTTTATTACCATAAAAATGACAAATAACTAATAGTTACAGCCTGTAAACAGGAGACTCAAATGAAGCAGAGTTCTAAGTGGCAGTGTAAGTGGAAGCAGGATCCCACTCCTATTAGAGCCGGCTCAGCCTAAGGAGGATCAGATGTTACTCGGGCCTTAGAAGGCCTGAGACATAAACTATGTGTGTAAGAGAGAAAGAAGTCAAATGACTCATGACAGAGTTTGTTTTAATCTAAATGACTCCTTCTGGCTCTGTGCTTTTAGAGACTTGCCATTGCCAGGCCCTGCACAGCCAGCCCAGGCAGCTGCCTCCCTCAGTTGGGGTACAAAACCCTGGCATTTACAAACTCAGGCTCCTCTGGCTGAGGGAGGGCAGTTTATTTTAGCTCTGTGATCAGTGCCATCATAAATCTCTCCTCTTCCACTCCAGGAACACTGGCACAGCCCATCAGGCCTGGGTATGTGTGGATATGCTGTACCCATAGAACAGAGGGCATGCCACAAGTACTGAAGTCCTACAAGCCTTGAGAGTGGACCTCAAGGTGAGGGATCAGCACTGAAGGAGCCACAAATCATCCTACACTCCTTGCTCTTTTTTAATTGAGGACTGAGATATGGAAGGAATTGGGAAAGACAGAGCGAGAACAAAAGAAGAGGAATAAAATGGAAGAGAAGAGAAGAGAAGAGAAGAGAAGAGAAGAGAAGAGAAGAGAAGAGAAGAGAAGAGAAGAGAAGAGAAGAGAAGAGAAGAGAAGAGAAGAGAAGAGAAGAGAAGAGAAGAGAGAAGAGATCACAAATTATTAAGCAAAAGAGAAGCACAAACAAGAAGGCAAGAATACAAGAGGAAAGAATAAACAATATCAGAGTGGGAGCAGGGAGAGGGAGATGGTACAAACATCTGAAAAGCCCCATTCTCCTGCACACCCATCTTCTTTCTTTTATTCTCTTTCCATGCCTGGTTCTACTCTGAGATGAGTGGAACTTCCATGCCCAGCAAACCCCAAGTCTGGCATTTTGTGTCTTATGGCAAGTGTGCTGAACATCTACAGGGGCAAAGTCCTACAAAGCAAATAAAAAAGTGTATCTTGCTTAGTCTCCCTTTCATGCAATGCAAGAATCATCCCTTAGATGGGACTATTGCAAAATTAAACAACCTTGCAACCACAACCACTAAATAATGAGTAATGTGCTTGTATATTCAAAGCTTTTATACCAGCCAGTCCAGGAATGTGAGGGTAGCTCATCACCAAAAGACCCCATTTATCAGAAGGGTTTCACCCAGCTTAGCATCTCTCAGGTCATTACTCACCCCCTACACCTCAGCCAAGTGCCAGCTCCAACCTTGAGCCTCACACACATCCCACTGATCTGCTGAAAGGTGCCCAAGCTGATTCCCTGGGTCTGAACATACAGGATTCAACACCTAAACTGCTTCGAGTTCACAGAACAGTGTGATTTCACAGCAGATATAAAGATACCAATCGTGGCAATTAGGCAAAAATCAAGTCTTGCCAGACATTCTGAAAGCCAGAGGGGTCTGCCACAAGCCAGCAATATTTTGCTGAAGGTAGCCAAGGTGTTTGAGTCAGTTCTGTGCCACAGGCCGGGGCAGGGGAGGCGCCTTAAAATGGGATGTTATCATCATCCAACCCATGGTGGGATGGATGGAGGGAGAGAGAGGCTGAACCAGGTGACAGCACAGCCCTCCCCACACATCCCTGTCATGCAGGGATGGTTTATTTTGCAGAGTGTTCTCCCCTGTGCCTGCCAAGCTCCAAAAGAAGTGGCATGGTTATCCCTAACCATCCCTCTTCAGCAAGGAGTACATTGCCACATCACTTGACTCTGTTCCTTGCCCAAGCAATGTGCTCCCCCCAGAGCTTCCCCACCTGCTCTGCTCCCCAAACCTTCTGCCTGGAGAAGGACCCTGTGGAAGTTGTGCAGAGGGCAGCAGGTGCTCACACAAGCAGGCCCCCTGGCTCAGGGGAATGCAGCCCCAGGAGTGCTACACGTGGGGTACATGCCCTAAAAATCATTCTGAACACAACAACCCCGCTCACTTTTCCTGCTTACACACGTTTAGAAAGCACAGCAGGAAATGGGAATGGTGGTTCTCCTTGTTTGTGTTCTCCCAGTGTTTTTCAACTCTCATCTGGAGGAATATCTTTGCTCAAAAATCTGCAACTTAGGCTTTTCTGTGCCCACTTGGTGGTCAGCCTTTCTGCCTGTGCTGCCCTCAAGAGTCATAATTATGGTCTTGCTACTCATTACATGGACACTTGTCCCAATAAAAACAAAACACAGCCACGAAGGAATCTCATATGGATTGTCTCTACATCCCATTGTCCCATTTCAAACTGGGTCTCAGTAATGCTCAAGCACAGGAAGGTGCTTCAAAACAAGGAAGCAAGGGCTGGGAATGGTTGTTACATGTCTATATGTGAGAAACCAAGGAAACAAGAACCTATGGCTGAGCAAAGAAAGGAAAATGAGAACTGGACTCCAATTCTGAGGAAAGCCAACATGCTAAAAGAGTAACTGCCTTCTAATAAAACTAACAAATATTATGGGATCTCTCCTTTACCTTTCAGATCCATGATTACATAGGGAAATAGGAAAAACACCTTTACTGTTAACCACAACAAAATGAAATGCATTGGGAACTCCTCGCTGGTAAACAGTCTTGTTAAACTCTACAGAGAGGGTGAATATTGAGGGACAAACCCCTCTAGACACCCTAGGAGAAAGAACAACCTAATACATATAAATCATAAACCTTTTTCAAATACAGGGTGGCAAAAGTATGTTCTGGTGGTTTGAGCTCCAGGAGTGAGTGCTCAGAGTGTCCTTCAGAAAGCTCCCTGTGCACAGCCCTCCAGCAGCTCAGACAGAGCTGTGACTCCACACGCTCGTGCTGCGCCACAGAACAGTCTGATCCCTGCACTGACAGAGCCAGAGTGCAAATCCCACAGGGCAAATTCATCTCACAATGCAGCCAGATTGAGTTTCCAATCCTCCAGTGCATAACTGGAAGGTTGTTCTGCTCAGCTACTCAAGAGATGAGGGCACAGAGACTGTAACTCGTTTGACATGCTGAACATCATTTAAGCAAGACACGCTCTGAAAAGGACCTTCTTGATGGTCACTGATGGCTACAAAGGATCCATGGACCCTCCTTTGTACTCATCCTGCCTGTAAAATATTGTCACCACACTTTTCCCTGCTTAAATGGCCTGGACAGAAGGGGAGTCCAAGGTCTGAATGACTTCAGCTGTGTCTCTGAGCACGTGGGTAAAATCTGTCCTTAAAATAGAAAGGAGAAGGATCACAGAACATTTTAAAGAAAGTATCTATCTACTGTAAAGACACATTTATGGTTTCCTCATATTTATGGTTTTCCTCAAGAAAAGACAAGGTCAGCAAGCTGGAAAAACTGTAAGTTGTGATATTATTAAACTTCTACAAGCTGATCTTTGTCTTATTCTTATTGAAAAAAAAATCAACTAATTGTACATCTCCTTAAGACAAACTCCACTGTGGTCATTTCATGGTTTGTTACAAAAATACATAGCAGCAGAACCTGAACTATTCCAGGCAGCATTTTCAGTCCTTCTTGCCAGGTCTTGGCCTTACTGACAGATGAGAAGAATACCACTGGTTTAGTAAGAGTCTCAACTGCTGCAGATTAACAAAACATCACATTCTATTCTTTGCCATCAGCTGATGTGAGTTTTTAAGAAAGCTAAAAGACATGACAGTAAGTGTTAATCCTGCAGACAGAGGGGATTATATTTACATACATGTGGTTGTTCCTAATACAGTAATTGGGGGTGTTCATGCAAGATGCACAACTCAGGGGAGGTTCTGTGCCAGTGCACAAAGCCAGCTACACCTTCAGCATAAAGACAGAGATTAAAGAGACTTCTTTTCTCATTTTTCCCTCTGAGAGGTCTGCATTACCTTTTACTCCATCCTCTTGATGTGAAAATAGGCCATAAAATCTTTTATCACCACTGCCAGCTGGAATTACTAAACAGGTAAGTCACACTGATGTCCCTGCCTCCTCCTGCCAGTGCCCAAGTGAAAGGCCATGCTTGAGTTCATTAGTGGGGTATTTCATTACACCACCTACTTTCAGATAAACAACAAGGCCACGTCTCTGAGCACTGCATTTCTGAGGCTGCTGCCTCCAAGATTAGAGCAAATACTCAGCCAGTGCACAGGGGCAGTTCTCTTCCAGCCCACATGTTACACTGACCCACTGCAGCTGCCCTTCCTTGTCACTAAAGAGTTACTGAGAAATTCCAAATCTGAACATTTGGGTGCTGGGTGACATTGAAAATCCAGCAGGCTGCTCTTCCACAAAAGGACACACTGAACAAACCCCACCACCTTTGTCTGCCATCACCTGTGGCATCCACAACGTGCTCCTGAAGGTGCAATAACACAAACCCATTGCAAGAGCTCCAGTTGCCTTTATCATGTCAGGATGTGTCACCTGCCAGGGAACTGGGTCAGACTCCTATTTGGGCTCTGAAGCAGTGAAGTGTCTCAGCACACACCAGTCCTGCTTCTCTTCAGCTGAGCTGCCTGCCTAAAGGCACACCATGTACCTGAGGGCTTGACTGGATCAGGGCACTGGAGTAAACTGGGGTCACTCCTGTGAAATCCTGGAGCAATGCTGGTTTGCATGAACTGAGAATCCTGCAGGAGGATGATGGACTAAGATCATCTGTCATTTCAGTAGCTGTATGACCTGCTCTGACAAACTTGGACATTTTCTCAGACAAGTTTTTACCTGAAATAATTTCAAGTGATATAAACCGACCACAAATCACGTGCTGTGACAATGAACCAAACACTACTGTGCAGGATGTAGTGGTCAGATAATACATCAAACGTATGACAACATATAGCACTAGACACTGCACTCCACCAAGAGCATTTCACAGCACAGAATCATTCCTCTCCACTCCAGGATAAAAGGCAGCCAGCAGGATGATATCAAGTGATGGCAGCTCTGCCTCTCATAAAAGGACCTTGGGGACTGCAAGGAGAGTTGTGTATCTGCACTGCAGCAGCACAGCAATGTGGAAATGTTAAAGTTAGTAAAGCAAACAGACCTCAAATGAGAAGGGCAACAGATGTCAACCAGGATCACATGTCAGTAAACAGCAACAACACAGAGGGTACTTTTCTAAGCACTTTTGTGAAAGCATCGTGTGATCAGCTACAGCCACATCTCAGCTGTGACTCCAAGTGGTGGTGTGATTTAACTCCTCCAAGAGAGGATCTCCAGTCACATGGGAACACTGTCCACTGGAGTCAGCTGAAAGAAAGGAGAAAGGTTTCTATATATTTATTGTGGCTTGGAAAGTGAAGAAAAAAAAAGAATCACACTCTGAAACTGATTGAAAGCTCATTCTGTACTTGGCAGAGACAAACCAGCATTTATATTTCTCAGCTTTAATACAGAAGGATCATCCTTAGGGCAAAAGAGTAGTTGTGATTCATCTGCTTTTTACCCTCACTGCAAAGACTTCTGACAGTAAGGCCAAAATATGCTAACTAAAAAGGCACTCTTTGTACCATAAACACTAGGCCACAAGGAACTGGCCAGTGGCCATCAAATCACTGCCTTTTCATTTTTCTCTCTCATCTATATTTCTCTAAAGATTTCTGGTAAGAAGGCAGCTGACTCTATACAAAAGCCAGAGGCATTGCCAGTATCTTGGTGGTTTCATGCATGCCATACTGAATCTAACTTTATTACACAAGGAAAAAAACCACTTTCAATTAGGGAGAGACATATTTCAGTGTCAAAACACCAAGGGAAGAGGTAAAGGGATGGAGATCCACTACTGCCTTGAGTCAGGACTGGTGAGCTCTGAATGAGGAAAGCAAGAGGGTTTTCTCCCCCCAAAACCTCTCCACTTTTACCTGCACTAAACCTTGGGCTCAAACTCTACTCAAACTCTGATGGAATTTGGAGTTTTGGAAGAAAAGCAAGGGAAGGTCACAGCACCTGGTGCACACCATGGTGCCCAAGAACAGCCACCTTCTTCTCTGGGTTTCCACAGCCCTCTGATTAAGGGACCAGGAGAACAAACCCCATCCCAACACAGCAGGAAGGCCTTGACTAAAAGGTGCATTAACTGGGGAAGGCAAGCCAACGAAATGATTAATTTGCTGTTCTCCTTCAATATTATGTTTACACAAGTTGATTACAGCACTTAATTACTAATTCACCCTGCTCAAAAACAAGAGTGCTTTAAATTTTTAATGAGATGAGGGAAGGCAACATTCCCTAACTCAACAGGGAGAAGTCACTTTATTTCCTCTTTTGATTTCCCAAGTTATTACCATTTCTAAGGAAAAAACTTTCCCCTCCCTGATCTTTTACTGAGTTCTTCCTTTTGAAAATATGGAAATCAACAAGAGCTTGTAATAATTTCAATCCATGACCTGCCAGGTAATGCTTTGGAAGAGGAATAGAGGATTGGGTCATCAACTGAAGTACGTCCATTGAAATAAATGGAATAAAATTAGGCCAGAAACCGCCTGCTCCAGGAATGGAAATGGCCTATTCCCCTCCAGTTCTGTCAGCAGAAGTGGTGAATATGTCCCAGTACTATTTATGGGTGTTCTTAGGAAATGCTGTCTGTTCCCCATTGCCAGCTGGTCCCTTACCAAGGCTGTGGACTCACTGTTGTACTCAGCAACTTCTTTACATTCACAGCAGTCTGTAACCTTTTAATTGTTAAAAGGCAAATACACTGGCTCTCACACCTTCCTCCTGGTTGATCTTTATACACCTCATGTTATCTGGGAGGTTTGTTATTTGATTTTATGTTCTACCACCTAACAACCTTCTGAGATAACTGAGAGATGCCCATGAGATGAAGCAAAACCCAGCAGGGCCCAAACACCACCCTGCTGAGCATCTCTAGCAGAGCTGTAAGTGATTCATTTCTCCTGCTCCCAGGGCTGCAGGTTGTACCCAAGGGGTATTTCACCTGCTCAGCTGCTAAATAATTCAGATAATCCCCATCAAATAATTACCCAACACCTCTTTCTACAGAATCCAGCTCATCTTTGCACACCTCCAATCTGCTTTATACAAAAGCTTTTTCCTATCCTTTTGCAGGATGTACCACCAACTAACCACAACTGGCAAACAAAAGACTGCTCCTCCCCTAAAAGTCAATTTATACCTGAAAAATCTTGTGGACTCTGATTTCTAGCTCAACGTTTGACACCCAAAATGATTGCAGAGAGCTCATTACAGAGAGGTACCAACAAAATGCTTTCTAGAAAACCAGAATTTCCTCTCTCCCGTACTGGCCAGTGACAATATCCCATGGGAATGCAGAATATCCAAAATAAATCTGTTAATCTGGCTTCATACAGGCAATTTTATTAATGGCTTTAATACGCAATTAAGGATCAGTCAGTGGGCTGCAGGATTTTATAAGGCAATAATCCCATTCCCTGGTGCACAGCTTTGTCCCAAAGAGTGGGCTACCCCAAAAAAAAGAGCTGGGTGGCTGCCAAATCAAACAGCACCTCCTTCCCATTTTCAGTGATGTCTGAGTGAGGCAGAGCAGCCAGGGTATACTGGAAAGGTTGACATTTATTTATTGCCCATTTTCCCTGAGAAGGGATTGCTGGCTCGCTACACCGGAAACGATATTTTTCCTGTAGAAACAATCCCCCAGAAAACCAGGATCCTGCTGCTCAGCATGAAAGGGATGGCCAGGACCAATAAATTGACCCATGTCAGCCAGCAATGGGAGGGTTATTTCATTCACTGCAGAACATATTTCAACAATCCAACCCCCCCCTCCAAAAAAATAGTCTGTATTTCAAAAATCTCTTTGTCACAGGATTTTACACAGCAGTTCTACATAGTCAGGCTGTCTTAGGGCTCAGGGGCATCACAAAGCCACTCACAGAAAAAAAAAGGGTGTAGCATCCGTAGGGACAAATGAAAGATGAGCCAAGAAGGAACTTGGAGGATTTTCTCGAAGTTCTGGAGTTTCTAGAAACTAAACAACCAAGGGATGAAATGGGGAAGGACTCACCACACTGCGTGTTCTTTTTCTGGGTTTGGATGGACCAATTGTTTTACCACAGAGGAGAAAAATGCAGGCAGAGTAAATGAAGAGGAAAATAGGGAAGTCAACATTCTTTGAAGCAACAACATATGGTGACCAGGCCCGAGAGATGGAGGTTATAAATCTTCCCTTGAGAGAATTACCTAAAGATGAAATTGCAGCTTCAAGGGGGCTTGAACTTTCAAAGCCACACTAGGAGCTTGCAAATTAACCTGTATGGTCACCAATTTTGCAGTGCCCTCCATTTCCAAAGCTTCTTTGGGAAGGCTCAGCATCCTGAGAATGTTGGTGCTAATACAGATGTGGTGAGAACAAAGCATGAAAACCTTCACCCAAATCACTCGAAATACCAAGAAAAATACATGAAAATGAAGAATTGGAGCAAAATGCTGCATCCTGTGCATGGAAAAGAGACAGGAGGTATGTCAGGGCTTGTTTCTTTGTGAGAATAAACTTGTTTAGGGGTATCAGAGGAAAAGCTCTTCAGTGTTGCAGGCACTCTGAAGGCACAAGCAGGTCGTGGTGCCCATTCCATCCCCATCACTGGTGGGTCTCACTGGACTGGGATATCAGAAGGGATTTTGAGGGATCCTGGCTTTGGGTGCTACTTCCAGGCTGTTCCAAAAAGGCTTGAGTTTTAGAAAATGGAGAACAGCCAACCCATAAAAACCAGAGAGCTTTTAAGCATTTTGATTTTGACATTGAGTGGAAATGTCCAAAACTCATTCTGAGAAATGTGACCAGTGACTGGGAAAGCTACAGCAAAAAATCCCTTCCAAAAAACCATAGACATAAGGAGAGAGCTCATTGTAAAAACCCCACAATTTTCTCCTTTACTATTAGACTGAGCAAACAAAGAGCTTTGGAAAGCACAGTAATTAAGCACAAACCATTTATTAGAGGAGAGGTAATAACCTCTATCATTTGCAAAGTCCACAAGGATGCTGAATGTTTGCAGCAGCACCTCCAAGAGAGGGTTGTTTGGGATCACGTGTTACAAAAATGAATGTAAGAGATGCTACTGAACTGCAGGGTTAGATATGCATTTACACCTCCTTGTCCCTAAAATAAATGCATTCAGTGCCTCATTTCTTGATCCCATGCAGCTAAATCCTTTTTAAAATATTTTTACATAATCTAACATATTGCAATTAAAGAGCCTGTGACATGGCTGGTTTGAAGGATGCAGTTTCACTGAAAAAGGCATCTGAAGGGGGGTGTTAAGAACACTGACATATATAAATATATGGATAATATATGTATCTGTTCTGACATCACTAGATGTGCTTCTGAAATATTTCTGTGTATGAGGGCAAGGCAAAGAACTAAAAGTGAATACACCAAAATTATATAAGAGCACACCACAGAAAACTTCACAGCATTAGATTTCTCCAAAGTTGATAAAAACAGACTTAATAAAATCAGTTTTGAGATGTTCAGTTACTGCATTGTAGTGGGAAACATCACAGACTCAGAATGAAATATGTACCTGAAGGCAGAAGATGAACAGAAGAGTAAGAAATAAATATGAAATTCTGTCACCCAAAGCTGCTACTGAAATTACATTTACTAAAACAAGGTCTTACAAGCACTAGAACTGTTATATACAGATATATACATATATATATTGCACTATATATTTTTTGCAGTGGGATTCATTTTCATGGAAAAATTCTTACGAAAGGAAACTGCTCTTCCTGCTAACCTACAGAGCAGGGTAGAATATTCCCACTTGGAGAAATGCCAAGCACAGCCCAGCTCCTCAGCTTATGTTGAGCTGTTTATTGATTCCAGTGGAACTGCATCAATTTAACAAGGTCAAGAAGCTGAACTCCCTATTCAGAAAATAGATCCAGATAAGCTTTTGTGCAAAATTTCATCTGCAAGTGCCTGTGCCTGATGTTATAACAAAAAATGTATGAAATAAATTAGGGACCATCCTGATAAATAAGTTTGCCCAGCTGAATGAAGGGTGTTGTTTAGTGCCCTGTGCAGCATAAGGAGATGTCTCATCCTGGTGGGATTTCCAGGTGGGAAAACAGGAGTCATTTGGGACACTCAGACCCTTCCTCAGGTTTGTGTAAACTCCTGTTGTCTGTAGAAATGCAGCTCAGTCACACTTTGCCTGATCCACTGAAATAAAAGCCTTCCTGCTACTTTTGCAACTGTTAATGGGTTCAAATAACAGGGATAAACATGAAGTGCCATCCTCGTGGTTAACTCTGTATTCACTGTGGGCAAGACAAGAGCTGTAGGTGTGTTATTTTTTACTGCATAAATGGTGCTTCTTATATTTAATGTTCCTCAGCATGAAGGAAAGTGGGGCAAATATAACTGAGATGAAAGCCTGACCTTCCTGCAGGATCAGAGCCAAATTCCCTGTTTTGTCTGTAATACTGCATGGCCTCACTTCATAGACAGCAGCTTCCAAGCATGTTCCTACACTGAAAGGGCAAATAAATCCTCAGTACACCCAAATGTGGACTCAAACAGAGGGTGGAGAGAAGGTGATGCTGACTCTTGTCTGGCTGTGCTGAGAGTACCAACTTTTCCACTTGGACTAAAGGCTGTGTGTGGTGCCAGAAGTCAAGGTGTCAAACACATCAAAACTGAAAAAAAATTCCATCTAAATAAATAACATTGGGTATTTCATACCTGTATAGATGCAAAATCCCCAGAAGCACAAGCTCCAAGAATGGCAGCGCCCACCAAAACAGCCTCCACCTCCTGGGACAGGACCACAGGTTTGCCTGCACAGGGAAGAAGAGCCAGGGGTGTCAGGGAGAGCACAGCAGCACCATAAATAATTCAAGCAAGAAAGACATCAAAAAGGGCTTGAAAACCATCCTGCACAACTCCAGCCAGAGCCACGGCCCGCTGGCAGGTTGATGGAAATCATTCTGCCCTGAGAAAAATACAGGATTTAAATCAAACAATTTTAGCGAATATTAATGCAGAACATAAAGCACACACAAAAAACCAACCCCCCAGACCTTTGACACGGGGTATTTATCTCAGAGGGCTTGGTATAAACCTGTTCCCCACACCCTCCAAACCCACGTGCCCATTAAAAGTTGACCTGGAGGGGAAAATAGGGCGGTGTCCCTTTGCTTTCTTTTGCAACAAACAAAGAAAAGGCTTGTTTTGGTGTTTGCTTTTAAATACACGGCCAACAAAGCCAGCGTGGTTTTGCTGGAAGACATGAAAATAGGAGTAGCAAACTTTCTCAAGCTATGTATGGAATAATATGGGAAACCTTCTCTTCCAAATTGTGCAAGATACCCCAAAACAAAATTAAAACTCTGGGAAAACAAACAAACAAACAATATATATTCCAAAGGAGAATTAAGAAGTGTTGTTTCATCACCCATGGGTTCTATCATGAGTGTACTTTCCCTTTGGTTCACACAAAGTGCGAGTGTCTGAGACCTGTTTCATTAATGTAAAAATAAAATAAAAATACTAATAAGCAAATAAAACCCAGCCTGCTGTCTTAATTCTCCCGAAAAATCTAAACCCAGAGCAGCCTTTCCTAGCTGCATTTCAGATGCTTATCTTCACTAAGGGGAAAAATTTAATATTCCTCCAGTATTTGGCAAGTGGCTCGATTTCCATTACTGAGATAATGGCCTTGAGTGGCTGCTGATGCAAACCCAGGGGTGGGAGCAGGGATTCCTTCTGAGGACAGTCTCCAGGACATAATGCCCCCAAAAATGCTGCTCCTCAGAACCAGCTGTAAGATCAGGAGGAGCTGAAATTTGGAGGAAGACCTAAAGTCATCCATGACCAACTCCCACAGAGGGGAAGGCAGACACACACTTTGCCAAAATGAGACATAAAATTAATACACGGAGCAATTATTGACACAAAGCCAATTGTCCTTGCCACAAACATGATGCCAACTGTGCCCTGTCACCTGGGCATCCCTCCAGCTCAGCTGGATCACAGCTCAGGGCTTGGGGCAGCTTGGACCAGCACATCTAAACCTGAGGCTCAAAGCTCCAGGGCTGCTTGCCAGGTGTCAGGGAGCAATTTCCAGCAGGCTCTAAAATGTACTGCCCATTTCATGAATAGGGAATTCTTACCAGGCAAACAAAAAGATCAAGATACTTTTTAAGTGGCCTGTGGAATTATCTATCGGATGTCTGCATGGCTGAGTCATGGGCATTCGCAGCTAACAATAATATATTCAGATTTTTTTCTTTTCGGGATAGAATGGGGGATTGATCCTGGAATGTGAGTTATTTTATCTGATAGGCTCTAATGAGTTCAACATAACCAAGAGCATTTCAGCCCGATGAACTCTGACATCCCTTGTCACTCACTGATTTCACAAATGGGGGAGAACTCCGGGCTGCAAAAAGGCCTTTTTGTCCTGAATTGTACTTGGCCATTAGTTACAGTCCAAGAACTTGTGATTACATTTTAATCAGAATACCTTTTCACACATCTTTTCTTTTCCACCTCACAACCAGCAGCCCAACTCCACCAGAGCTGAAATCCACCTCAACCATTTGGGTTCTACACCAAGGCACGGCCTTGACAACGTAATTTTTCTACTTTGACCACAATGCATTTAGTGAATTTTCAGGTCAATGGGCATTATGCTTTTTGTTCTCTGTTTGCCTCTCAGGTAAGGACATAAAGCACATTTTCATCTCCCTTCCTGCATCAAGGTTATGAAGTGCGGGTTGATGTCAGGGCAAGTCAGATCTCCGGACCAAATGCCCCAAATTTGAGCTTTAAACTTCACTCATGACAGCTCAAGTGGTCTTAATTTGAAATACACCCAAAACACACATCACTCAATGTTTCTCTGAAGCCCTTTGCACTAAATTTTGTTATTTTTTCCACTTTTTTCTAAAGTATGTTCTACTGCCTCACAGGTGTGCTAAGATGGCCAACACACACGGGCTGAAGGGAGACCAAAAACACCTCGTGGGCCTGAGATTGCAGGGCATTTCCACCAGGAATTCCCCAAAAATTCCACAAAATCAAGTGCAACACCGAGCACTGTCCCCTAAATTTTATTAGGGGTAGGGACATGGAAGCAATTCAGGAAAGAACTGTCCTGGATCATGGATACAACACCCTGCAAGAGCGGGAAGCATCACAAGTCAAGGAGGATGGAGCTAATAAAGTAACATTTCATTGCATGCCTTTTGGCCAAGCAGCAAAGCACAGCTCTATTTAAAGGAAGAGTTTATTTTTCCACGGAAGAAGGACTTGAACACCTGAAATAAAAGCAGTTTAGTCCTTCCCCTGCAGGTCCCCAAACTCACCTGTAATGTCAGCGTGCATCTGCACGAAGAGGGGGTTCTTGCTCAGCCCCCCGCACAGGAACAGCGTGCTGATGGCGTGTCCTGCCTCCTGCATCGTCTCCAAAATGTGCCTTGTCCCAAACTTTGGAAAAGGAAGGGAAAAACACACCCCTGAGCACAGGAGAGCAGCCACAGGGACACACCTGCATCCCCCCCAAAGCTCAGGGTTATTTGTGGGACAGCCCCTGGAAATCTCTCTCAGTAAAGAGGTTTCAACTCCAATGCCAAAAAGCAGGCCAGAACAAAGAAAAAGAAGAGGAAATAAAAATACTATGTTTTCTGTCTTTTCAGCAGAAAGGCAAACCTGAAGAATTTTGTATTGGCTTTGCTGTTTCTCTTGGCCTTTGCCCTACACAAAATAAAATATTCTGTTTCATGCCTGGATTAATTGAAACATCTCCAATGCAGGTGGATTTTAAACTTGTCATTGACAGTGTCCATTCTGAGGAACTCAGGTTGGAACAACCAAAGCAAATACTTTGCCATTAAAAAAATAATCTTTTCTGTTTTTGTTTGCCTTGCTTCTCTCCAGCTCCTCATGGAGACAACCTTCTCCCTATTTCCCTTTTTCTCAACATTATTTTACATTTCTTTGACAAACTCTTTGACCAAAAATAACTCTCAGCTCCTTAGAATACCTTGGAAGTCAAGTTTGAAGCTCAGGCTTGACAAAACGTCACGTTCAAGGCAAAATGTTGCCCAGGCTGGCTCTTTGTAGGAGGATTCCTCACAAAGCACGAGCTGGGAAGAGTTTTTTTTCCCTAAACTAAATTTTAAGGTTTTTTTTATGCCATGCTGCAAGTTCATAAAGATGCAACAAACTCATCTTCAAATAAAAGCTACTGAAAACTGAACAAGCAGAGCTCCATCCCATGGAGACATCCACAAGGAATGGTTATCACTATTCTGGACAGCCCTGCAAACTTATTTGGATTTTTAGGCAAGCACTTACGAGGAACTTGAGCAGCCTCGACCCCAGCTGACTAAATCCATCACTTCCCTATTGACACAGAGGGCTAATTTCCAAATCCAGGGTTTTAATTATGGAAAAATGAAGTGCTCTGAGAGGAGCCTGTCTGCTGAGGACGGGCCACAATGACATCCCTGATCATGTGTGCAGGGAATAGTTAAAGGGAGATTCTCTTTCACTCCTTCTGAAATTCAAATTTCTTACCAGCTCCTCTCCCAATATAACACACGTCAAAGACCCTGAGAAAGAACACGCTGTGAAAATTATTTTGTGTTTACCTGCCTGGAAAATTGTATTCACACAGCAATTTAAATTAAAGCCAGACTTATTTCACTGGGTGGTGGTGGGGGGGGGGAACTAATTTAATCCTGGATTGGGGAAAATGCAAATTGAGGGGCTTCAAATGCAAATTTTGTATAAAAGGGAAAAAAGAGTCTCCTGCTGAAAAGAAAACTAGAGATTAACATTCTGTGGGCAGGCCTACACTTTGTACAAGGTTTTTGCTTAGGTTTAAAGTTGATCTTGCACCCATTGAAGGCAGCCAATGGTACAGGATTACTACAACTGTTTCCTTCAATAAAAGTGGAGCTGAAATTGGGAGTGATGGAGCACAGGAGGAAATTTAAATTTCCCAGGTGTCACATTGGCAATTAGTAAATATATTGAGTCCAAATCAATTTCCTCTGCCTACTTTTTAGTTACTGTTTCACTGGTGCTTCAGGGAAAATGAATTTCCTTGAACTTACAATGGAAAGAAAACTACGGGATGGCCTTTTTTATATTAAGGCAGCCCAATGAGGTATCAAAAACAGACAGGCAGCTGCTGAAGTGTTTGTGTTCCTCAATAAAATCAGAGCTGCATCACACAATGAGATAATCGGTGACTTTCCCAGGATTTCCAGCAGGGAAGGGTTTCCACCTCGTTAGCAGAGGACAATCAGGGAGCACCTGGCCAGGCTGGGAAGGTCCTTCCAGGGGCACTGTCCAACCCCTCCAGACAGCCTGGGTTCAATGGGGGGATTATAGCAAGGCAGCAGGTAGGACCCAGCCACTTTCATCTCCAAACTGCCAACAATGAATCCCAGGCTGGGGTTAAACTCCCCTGGTTTGCTGAACGGGGAGGGTTAACACGTGAGATGGACAATTCCCAGGAAACTCCCCCCCTCTCCATCCCAGAGGGCTGACCCAGCCTAGCAAAGTTGTTATTTAACCAGGAGAGGAGTTTGGGAAGTTTTCCAACTGAACAGCCTTTTGTCAGGAAAACTCCCCAGTTCATCAAACTGCTAATGGTTTGCAAAAAAATATATCTCCAGTTCAGCAAACTTGAAAAAAAAAATTAAAAATTAAAAAAAAAAACACACGGGAAGGATGTCAAAGGAATGTGGATTTTGGACACCGAAGGACCCCATGGAAATCACCCTGTGCCAGCCTTTCCAAACAACTTCTGCCACCCAGAACTTCTCCAGAACTGGAAATCCTGGGTTTGACAGAAAATTAGGGCAGAAAGAAAAGTACTCCAATCGAATGGAATTGGATTGGATTCCCCTGCTTCCCACCAGGCAAGCCGGGGAAATGCATGGATTGAGAACAATCTGAGGCTTTTGGGGCAGTGCAGGGTCCTCTGAACAATTGCCAAAGCTTTTCCCCCATCTCAGCTTCCCTCCAGACAGCCCACGATGGGAAGTGCTCCATGGGCTGCTGAAAAAAAAAATGCACCAGAGGAAAAGGCCTTTTAGGGGAACACCTTCTGTGTGTCCCTTATCCTACAGCTGGGAGCAGTCACCAACAGGGACACCCAACATGCTCCTCCTTTAAGAAGTCCATTAAGGGAATTCATGTATTATTAGAAATCTGGTTAGCAGAAGGGACTGATCCCCCTGCCACAGCACAGAGACAATTCATTCCTTCTTTCATGCACTTCTAATGCCTTACAGCAATGGCTTGGATCGTGGCCAGGTAGATAAGGGCAAGTTCATCCAGACCCCGGGACAGTGTCAGTCCAACAACCTGTGCAAAGATCAAACAGAAAATGTACAACATAAAACTCTATTATTTTCTATGGCTCCTTGTTGTAACAAGTTTTAAGGGCTAATTCTGAGCCTTACTCCAGTGAGCTGTACACATAATGTTATGTTAAACATGTTATTCCTGATCTGGGGAAGAACCACAGAAATTATTCTTGCCCTTGCAAAGAAATAAAGAACAAACAGCATATTGTATGGGATTAGAGATAGATTAACTCTGGCAGTTTTATATTATGACTCAGATATTGCTCGTGAATGTATTTAATGTAATAATATGAAAATGCTATTACATAAAAATAACTTTTTAAAAGCATTGCTCCCCCTCCCATCCAAGCACCCTAACAGTGAAACACAATTAATAATTAAATACTATATCTTAGCCTCCTTTACCCTGACATAAATCAATACTGCCCTGTAGTTACTCTGGATTAATATCAGCACAGGCAAGACCTGAATGCAGCCTTAATTGTGACAGAAAAAGGGGGTTGCTATTACCAGGATTTGCATAGAGCCATCATACCAAGGCAATCCTGAATCTGCTGCAGCATATAATTCTTCCATTAAATAAAGCAGGTATTATTAGGCCCCAAAAATATATGGGCCTTTTTTACAATTACATTACAAACCTTACAATTATTCTTGTAATGTTTCCCTTGTTTGTGATTTAAATGCTGCAGTGCTTACACTCTTTCCTACCTCAGCTTCAAATACAGCAGATTTTGGTGAAGTAGCTCGAGATGGTCACTTCAAGGACACTATGCCATGTTGAAGGACATTTTTGCATCAATCACCAGGTATTTTGATGTCACCCAATTATACCCTTATGATATTCTTCTGTTATAGCTCTGCACAGACCTGTGTCCCAGCTGATCTACCAGGATAAGCTCAGTGAGGAAGAGCATCCAAACCCATAAAGATGGGTTGAAAAGCTGTTTAAATCAAACAATCTATCATCAGACTATTTCATGCCTTTCCCAGATAGGTTTATCCAAATTTGTGCTGAAATTCATTGCAACAAATATTCAGAATTTGGTAGGCAAGTGAGTTAACAGCAGCAAGAGCCATGAAATGCCATTCCTAGGAAAGGTCCTGGGACACACAACACCACTCCTCATGTTTTTAGAAAATAAATGTGGCTGTAGTGCTATCTCAGCTACAATGTGCTCTGCTTTTCTCCTGAAACATCAGCACACTTCAAAATGCAGCAAGAAACCCAAATCCCATGGGAGAGTGTAAATAGCTAAGGAGGAGTACACTCAAAATTGAAGAAAAGCTCCTTCCAAACTACTTTTTTCTTTTTTTTTTACCCTGCATTGACCTTTTTGCAAAGACAGGCTGTTTCTTACCATGCCCTTTAGTGTCAGATCTGTTAAGGGAGATCTGTTACCATGGAAATCTGGCCAAACATGTAAATCAACAGTGAGGAAACCCACAGGCAAAGATTTCTTAATCAGATCCAGGTGACTGTTCAAGTATGTATATATGGTGTGAGCACTAGGAGAAAAACAAGTGGGAGACAGAGGGGGGAGGTTATTCATCAAACAGGAGACATTTGTACCACCAGCAAATGCCCCAAACCCAGCAGAGAGCAGCCAAACCCCCCTGCTCGCCCAGGCCATGGCACTGGGGGGATGGCCATGTGGCCACAGATCCCCTGAATTCCTGAATTCCACAGGAGAAGGGGACACAACGTGACCCTGAGTTGGTACCTGGACTCCTACAGGCCCCTGGAGGAGCCAGAGCTCTTGGATATTTGGGACAAGCTGTCCACGCTGTGCAAGGAAAGCTGGAGACGAGCGAGCAGAGAGGGAGGAGTGAGGAGCATTCCAGGCAGAAATGAGAATCAAATTCCTTTGCAAATGGTTCAAAATTTCTCTGATTAATCAATAGCACGGAGAGCTTTCCTATTTTAAACCATAATTATTCCAGCGTGTGTTGTGATTAAAATGCAGCACTAAGGGTGGAGGAGAGAAAGTGAGTGGCTGCTATTTTAGGGAGGAGCCCACCATGGGCCTGAAGATGATTGTATCTAAGTTCAGATGCTACACCCAAATCCACAGCATCCAACAGGCTTTTTTTTCCTGGATCTGGGATTAATGGTGAGTTTCTCAGTGCCTTGGCTTGCAGTGGCTCTGGTGACATTCCAGTTAAAAAATGTTGCAATTACGCTCGGAATACTTTTTCAAACACTCAGCCCATCACAAACAAATCCATATATATTTTTCAACTCCTTGGAAACCTCCGAGTGGGGCATTTAATTCTAGACATGTGGGTCAATAACAGCATCTAACCCTAATTACAATTGATTAGTCATTGTCTCATCCGCTGCAGACCCAAACAGTGATATTCATTTAGCCTCTACATGTATATTCAATCATGCACTAATGAGATCCCTAAGGGAATTCAGCATATGCTTTACTAGTTTGACTCCTGACCTGCTAGCAGCTGTATATTTATACTTTGCATTCAACCATTCAGCTGCATGTTTTTTCAATTATACCTTACCATGTGTATGCTATCAGAGGATATCATTCAAAATGAACTACACTTGGAAGACATTAAAATAACTAATTTACATCATTATTCACGTCCTTTAAAACGTACTTTATGTGTCTTCCTGGACCTGAATTATGATAATTTTGAGGTCGCAATCATTTTCCCTCCCTTGTTGTATGAGTGGCCCTGTTTTCTCCATCCCTAAAGACTGCACTATGAGCAGTACATGCTAAGGATAAAGTCATTTTATTTACAGCCTAAATCATGGCTTGACTGTTGGGGAGGAAAAAAAGGAAAGCTTCACTCAACCACAGACCCACCTCCCTCCCTCCTGCTTGATTGTCTCACAAGGATTAGCCATTTGTGCAGCTCTGTCAGAACACAAGGCTGAAGTTGAGCTAAACATGCTCAAAACCCACATAATCTTGGAATTATCCTGTTTTTTTCCCCCACACCTTTTTAATTTTACTTTTTCTCAACATATAGATAAAGTTTGACTGAAGTGACTGGCAAAATCCTTCAAACACTTGCAGTTCCTTTTTGTACCATCTCTGTGTTATACACAATATTACACCATGAGCTCACAGGGCTTTTTCTGCCCAGCTCTGTGAGAATCCATCAGTGGCAGCTGCTTCTGACCTGCCGAGCTCAGCACAAGCCACTGCTCTGGAAAAGGAGCTCTGTTCAAAGGGGGGAATAAGAAATCAATGCAAGTTTGCCCAGGGTTATGATCCTAACTCCAGAAAGCATCGAGAGGTTGGTGTTTAATCTGCTCAGGAATGCTGGAAGGCGCCAGCAGGGATTTCTCAGGGAAAAGTTTTAAAAATTCCAGGTTTCCAAATCCAAAAAAAGGACTCTAAAGCATTTAAAGGTAGAGAAAACTGCCAAACACGGTTATTCTGTTCTGCTTGAAACATCCCAGAATGGCTGGTGGAGAGGTGTGTGTGACTTCAAAGCTTTATTTTCAGGAGACATCTCTTCACATGGGAAGTGGCATCAAGGTGTGGAGGAAAGGGAATTCTGCCCTAAAACTCTGCACTTCACCAAGTGCCAGAAGGCACATAAACTTTGCTGTCAGGTGAACTTCTCTCCTCCTGAAGATTAGACATGGTCACTCTAAGAAACAGAATTATTTAAACTTCAGGCCATAAATGATCACATTATTTAATGTATTTTGATTTCCTATCTAGCTTGCTTGTACTGGATTGAACACATCAGTGATGGTTCAATGCCAAACCTACACAACGTGTAGGTTGAAGAGCAAAAGTCCCATCACAGCAATTTCTGCAACTCACTGAGCTGCCTGGAAAAACCCAAGTTTTGTTGTTTGCAGAGCGTGCCAACCAGTTTAACCAAACGCTAAATTTACTGTCCAGAAAATCCTCCTGTAATTCAACCCTGTCCACTTCCAGTAAAAGAAGGGAAAAGGGAACACAAGAATGGCACTGGGGGGGTTGCCCAAGCCTGGGGCTCAGCAACAGGAGCTGGTTGCCTGAGCCTTTCACGCCCTAAAAGTGACCAAAGCATGGAATGGGTGACAAATGCAGCTGGAAACTGCTCTGTTGTGGGCAAAGGAGCAGCAGGAGGGGAACAGAGCAGCTCCTGAGTGGCACTGGCCACTGCAAACCTGGCAGCAGGAGGAGAAAGGGAGGGCAGGGTTAGGGAGGCAGCACCAGGTGAGAGGCAGCAGGAAGCAACAGGGTTTGTGACCTCAGATGTTCTTGTTTTAATGCCCCAGACATGCATGTGCCTCACTCCTCACAGCGCTGCCTCTGCCGTGGGAAGGGAAGGTCATGTGCAACTGCACACCCAAGCATGGAATTCTCATTTTGGTTCCCTTCTCTGGCCCTTTGCAGGGGCTGAACACATTCAAAATTCCTACACCCACACAGAGAACATCCCAAACAGAGTAAGGCAGATTCCCTGAGCTGTTCTGCTGAGGTTTCCAGGCAGAGGATTTATCCCCATCACCAATAATCCTCCAAAACACGATACTGTGTTTGAAGGGAGCCTGCAAGAAAGAGGGAAGAGACTATTTACAGTGGCCTGGAGTGACAGGACAAGGGGCAATGGCTTCCCACTGCCAGAGGGCAGGGTTGGATGGGATATTGGGAGGAAATTCTTCCCTGGGAGGGTGGGGAAGGGCTGGAGTGGATTTCCCAGAGAAGCTGTGGCTGCCCCATCCCTGGAAGTGTCCAAGGCCAGGTTGGATGGGGCTTGGAGCAACCTGGGACAGTGGAAGGTGTCCCTGCCCATGGCAGGGGGTGGAATGGGATGAGCTTTAAGATCCCTCCCAACCCAAAACGTTCTCGAATGTACAATTTTTAAGTATCTAACTTAATGTAGGCAAACACTGCTGCTATCTACGATAAGGCTGAAGCTCGAGCTCTACATGTAAACAGAAATGAAAAAAATAAGGAGACAAAAATCAGTTCAAGTCACAAAGTTCCCGATTTTGGTTTGTTCAATTTAAATTCTTTAAATTTAACAGATATTTCAGAAGGGCGGGGAGAAAGAGGGGAGGGAATTAGTAAGTGAATTGTTTACTAAATTTATAGCTATCCAAACATTTCATTAGTGGAGTAATAGCTGGAAAGCATTACAAAAATACCATTGAGCAAATTAACTTCATAAAATACTATCCCTCTTTATGTAAAACATTACAACTCTTATTATCAGTGCTATTCCACACAGTTTTACCAACTGCAGGAGACTCACGCCCAAAGCTGTGACATCACACCCTCAGATAACACAGAGTTCTACTCCCAATATTCTGTATTTAGTGACTTGATCCCATCCCACTCCAAGTTTCTGCACTGCAGCATTAGCTGTGATCAGGCAGTTCAGCCCCAGCCCCAGCAGAGACAAGCAGGCTGCTCTATAGGCATTTTTCCAGCAAAAAAAAAAATGGTTTATCCTGGCATTACAGACTAAACTGTTTGTCCTGTGCTTGTGCTTCATATGGGGGCCCTGGAAAAAGGGCCTGGAAGCCAAAATTCTGGAAAAGCCCCAGATCAACCTTTATTCCAAACATACACAAATGCATTTATTTCCTGATTTCCTTTTTCAGAGAACAACAAAGAGAATTCTAGGAAGCACGAATCTGTTTCATATTGAATGAAGGCCAATCCATTTCTGGGAATCCTGGTCAAGTTCTTAACAAACAAGTAAGACAGTGGGCCCTGCAAGGGATGGAAGGGTCACCCAGAGGAATCAGGTAGGTTTATTCCCCCAGGGAGGGCTAAAAACAGCCCTCTATCTGCATGTGTTTAATCCAGGTATCAGGACTGACCCTTGTCTTTTACACCAGAGGGATGAACTGACCAGAAAATGCCAGGTTTGCTGGGTTTTATCTAAATCTAAGGAGGAAAAATACATTAGAAGATAATCAAATTGATATCCAGTGTGCCCAACTGCTCAGCTAAGACCTCTCTGGGAGTGATGTGAACCATCCTAGAAGGGATCCAAGCCAAAACCGCCTGACAAAGTCCAGACCTGACAGACATGTCTGGGCTGCCTTCAAGCACCTCTAAAGCAGAGCAAAGTAAAATTCCACACTGCACACAGCCTGCTGCTCAAGGGATCCTGGAGTTACCTCCAGCCCACTCCTCCACCTTGAGCTTTGCCTGAAAAGCCACCCTGGGATTCTCTATTTGTGCTGCCATGCAGGAGGTTTCCATACCATGGCTGCCCCTTCCTTTAGATGGCTGTTTCAAAAATACTCACTAATAATATAATCCTAATTAAGCTATATCTCATCCTTGGAGCTTAATTGTGTCCCCTACAAATTAAGATACATTGCAGAGAGAGAGCCCAGGGCTGATGTTATGGAATCAAGAAATAAGCTGAAAAGCAGTAAGTTAATACCACCACTTGGAGATGCCAGAGGTCTCCGAGGGGAGTTTAAAAGCTTTCATCTCTGAGCAATCACCTGGGCAGGCCTTTGGAAACACTTCCAAGCCTCTCTCAGAGTGTTAATTGCCCTGGTGCAGAGTAAGGACACAGCAGTGCAATCCTACACTGCTGGGAATACGTGGTGCCATCATGATAAAGGAATAGGAAGAGTGACCTGGCTGCAGCTTTGGACTGTAATTCCGGGAAGGCGACGTGGCCTCGCACCACGTGATCGATCTGAAAAAGACAAAAGCAACATTTTGGGCATGATTACATCTTCAAACTTCAGTCCTGGAAAAAGGGAAGGCAGTGTCATAACTTGAAAAAGACAAGAGAGCTTCTAAGTTACTCCTGAAGTGTTAAGTCTTAGTGAAGCCAATGGCAAAAGTCCCACTGGCATTCAGGATTTGGCTTTTAAACAGCAGGAAAAAACATCCAACCTTGCACCAAAAGCAGGCAAAATGCTAAGGATGCAGCCCCTCAGGCAGGAGAGCAAGGTGACAGGATGATGTTTTTCCTGTCTCCAACAGCTCCTCAGAGCCTGTCCTCTGGTCTCTCCCATTCTCCTGTATGCACATCCTCATTGGAATTCTCCCAGGAGCATCTTCTTGGCCCAAATCCCCACATCTTTCTGTATCCCACTGTTGTAATAAAACACGAGGTGTGTTGTCATCCTGATAGATGCTTCATACATTCATTGCAGGAAACAAAATGTATACCCTGAGAGGCAATTACTGCTATAAAAGAAGATCAATATAAGCTCTGTCTTACACTGAATTTATAAATCAGCTTGTCCTTTCAGCCCAGAGTGGTTACCATTACTCACAAAGCATCAGGTAGAATAATATGGGCTTTTAAGACAATAATTCAGAATGTTTTGTGGCCTCTTGGTAATATCCCAGCAGAGGTGACAGTAAAAGCTAGGAAGGCAAAACTAGAGCTGATCAAGAGCCCTGAGTATTTTTGGCAATACCCATGGGCAGAAAATCACAGCAGTGTTTAATTTTTAACAGCATGAGTCTAGTCCTGACCCAGTGTAGGGGAACATACAATGAAGCAAACACATCTGAGCACAGCACTGAAAATAAAGCCTGTCCTCCCTGAGATTGGCATCAGACAGAACCCAAACGTGTGTCTGCACGAGAAAAAGGCTTGGGCCTCAATTCTGGATCTTGCAGAATCCCCCCAGAACAGAGAGGCAGCTCCTCAATTCACCAAGGAAGCTATAAAGAAACATCACAGCGATGTGTGTGCTATGAAAACACTTCTGCAGAAAGCTGCTGCAGGAGTTACAAAGTTAGGTATTTAAATGCCCTTAATTCAAGACATGGTCACATGAGGGATGCATCTAGAAACCCTTTTCTGCTATTTTTTATCTCACAGTTTCTAATGATGCCACGCCATCCTTTGTCTCCATTCTGCAGTATCTTTTTTCTTACAGATTCTGAAAATCCAATGCAAAAACCACATCTAACATACAAAAAAATCAAGCTTTTCGGAACAAGAGGACTTCTTAATTCTTCATTCAGGCTCTATCTGAAACAGTTTTCAAAATCCAACAGATTCCTTTTGCAGCTGCATCAAAAAAAATTTCATTAGAGTTTTTTAAAGGGAACCGTATAATTCTACTCTCGAGAATTTGAACAGACTGTGCAAATTTTAGGAAAATAATTCACCTTGGGGCATCCATCAAGCAATGGAAAAACACAAAATACGTCCTATTTTTGGTTGGTTTTCAACTTTAAGTGTGAGAAAGCAGGATCTTAAAAAACTTCAGCTTTACCACGACAGAGAGAATGAATGCACTGTGTCCTTCCTCCCTGTGTGTCTCCTGTCCCCACAACCTCAAGAAAAGCACAGGAGATACTCTGAGAGTGTTTTAATAAGACAATTTCCTTCCAGATGGATTTTGCTGTGGGTCCCAACAAGACCAGACATTTTTTTTCCAGCAATTTCTTTAATGATTCTGGAATGTCTCGTTCTCTGGTACTAGAGCTGAAAGGATTTTTAACATCATCTCTTTGAAATGTCCAAACTGTCACAGCACATTTGAGGTGTGGAACCACCTCGAGTAACACATTGACTTGCTGTATCCTCTTTAGAGCTTGGATAAGAGTATTTACCTGCTTTGGATTTGGAGACTTCCCTCTCAAAAGTGTTCTTGCAAAGGAACACACAAGATTTGCCATTTTTCCTTTTAAAGTGGTAGTGTTATTATTTTATCCATATAATGTATTTTACATATATATATATAAAATTTAGTTTTACTTCTATAAAACAGGACACTTTTTGGTCCTATCCCAATCTTGACCCACAACATTCAAAGCACACAATTCAGCCTGGGCAAGGACACACAGGGAGCTCTGGAAGCTCCAGGGTTAAGCACTCACCAAGGGCTTGGTGGCACTTTGGGACTCAAGCCTAAATATTGTTGTGTACCTCTAGCCCTTCTTTAAATGTGGTATCAGTGTTTTTTTGGTTCTGACTGCCTTCCTGTAAATGAGAAAATTCCCTTTTTAGTGAATCCAGCTTGGTTTTAGTTTTTATTGGTGAATTAAATTAACCTAATAGAGTTATATCCTTTGTATTCGAGGAAAGAACTGAGGTGACAGGAAAATGTGTTTTTGTCTCTGTCCATACAATACATCTCTCACTTATGCCCATGAATGAGCACAACTGAGCTGTGTAACACAATATGTGCAATTTTCTTTATCTCAAAGTTTATCTCAGCCTCCTGCTAAAGGCAAGAATGAAGCCTATTAGCCTGTAAGATAATAACAATAATCACCACCACCTTAAAAGGAAGGCGTGCCCCCCTATATGCAAATGACCAGTTTGTAAGGGACACAGCAATCAGCTAATTGCTCTTTGCTTCCAGCAGGCTGAGATCTCCCCTGATCCATCCCAAATGACACCAGCTATGCCAGTCTGCCTGTGCCTCCAGACACTCACCAGTTTTCCTGTAGCACTCTGACCTCCCTCATTCAGCCACAGTCCAGGTACCATTGCAGAGAAATAGGGTCCCCAAACACCAGGCACGAAAATGGGCTTTTCACTCACCTGTCAAAAGCAAAAGAAAGCTCTGGTGAATCAAACAACTTGACAAAGTAGAGACTTCACAACTAATGCTTGGCAGCCATGGGAGCCCAAGACTGAAACAATTCCTGCTCCTCCTCTGGAGTTCCCAGCATGAGTGGAGATCCACAGGTAGAGATCACTCCAAGGAGGAGGTGGAGAAATATGCCCTCACCTTGCATCATTGGCACAGCTGCAGGTACTGCCTGGCCAAGCAGAGGGTAAGAAGTTTCAGGAATGGGAGCTGTATTTCACAGGGAGAGGGAAACCACCTCATTTCTCCAGAAAATAGCCTTATTTAGAATAAACAGTCAAACACAACACTCTGTTGACTGTTCTCAGCAAGTACAGCCTGTGTAGTTGGTGCTGGGTGTTTGCAGAGCTGGGAATCCTGCTGACAGAGGACAGTGCTGTCCCCAGCCATCAGAATCCATGCCCCAGTGCTACCCCAGAGCTGCCAGGAAGGTTGGGTGCCTTGGGTGGAAGCTGCAAACCTGGGCTGGGCAAAGGGGGACTTGCTTGGGTTGGCCAACAGGAAACACGTGCCTGGATAAAGGTCAGATTGAGCCCCTTCCTTGGGCTCGGCCTCACACAAACCACTCCTGCCTTCAGCCCTGTGCAGGCAGGTCAAGGCAGAGACCTGAGCACCCTCCTGCAGAACCCACAGCCCCCTGTTCCCACAAACACACCCCCTGTGCACGGGGAGAGCTGCCCCACGCAGCACTCCAGTGGTTAGACCGCTCAGGATGTGGGAGACACTGCTTTGCTTCCTTTCACTGCTTCAGAAGATGCAAATTACGATTATAAAGGGTGGAGGGCATTTTCCTTCCCCTTTTAAAGCTGTTTCACTTTCAGGAGACCACAGAGACCTTCTAGGCTTTCAGAATGCCCAAGGAGGTAACACTGTGCAGTCTAGCAAGGGGGGAATGGGACACAGATTTTATGTCTACACTTGCTCCAAAGACTGGTTGTGTATTCCCCACTGGCTGAACACAGAATTCTTCAAGCAGGGGCTGAAGAAGACAGGTCACCATCCCCTGCCAGGCTGCCTGCTCCTCCTGGAAGCAGGATTCATGTTCTCTCTTCCAGGACCACATGGATGTATTTGAGGTGGGTGCAGCCACGATTCCACTACAGCCCTACACCATCACATGACGCTCTGCCCACCAGGACAGATTAATGGATGGCTAAATGTGCCACTGTTGTTCTCTAGCAGGTGGGAACTGCTCCCAGAGAAGGAAACAAGAGGATTAATTCCTTAACAAAGCAAATCTGTACAGTTTCCAATGCTGGAACAGCAAAAATGAGTGGCCTTAGTCAATGGGATGACCTCTTTTTTTTGTATTTAGACCTTGCCCTTCATTAGCAAAATTCCTGACCCACTGAAAGGTGTTTAAGGTTTGCTATTGATGCAATAGGGCCTGGACTTCACCTCAAAACAGTTTTGAGGAGTAATTAAAAAACCAGGCCTGATCCTGTTAATCACGATGCCCATTCTCCCTATACTTACACAGGCCAAACTTTAAGGACAGTTTTTACCAGCAATGAGGGAATATGCTCCAAGATGCAGTTTAGTGGCATTTGTGCATCACACATGTTTAGTAAATACAGCAGCAGGGAGGTTTCTACACAAACAATAGTCTGCTCCAGCCATAAACTCACACTGCAGCTGATTCTTGTCATGAAGTTCAGTAGGAAAACAAAACAACAGAAGTTTGTTACTCAAAATACATCAGCACAGTGTCAAGAAATCCTGATTTCTCTCAGGAAGGCATCTGACAAATACAGGAATCTTGCTCAGTCCTCCCTTATCAGCTCTGAAGCCCTGACTTACTCTCCCTCAAGATATACGTGCACACATCTGTCTGTGTGTCTGCTCAGGATTTTGGCTGCCTAAACCCATTAAAGAGCAAGAATAGCTGCACTGAATTTACAAAGGCATTTATGGCTCCAAGTGGACGTAGCTACGTCAAAAACATTGCAAAGACATTTGGTTTTGTTTTGTTTTCTCTTAAAACTACAAATTAATACAGCTTTGAGTTTTCATCACCTCGACGGGGCAAGGCTTCTTTTACGATTTCAGTAACAAAATGAAGTGCAAGAAAAAGCAAATCCTAAACCAAGCTGATTCTTAGACCTATTCCACATCTCTGACCTTACTGAGAACACAGCGTGTGGTCAAAAGTACCCACCAGTATCTGCTTCAAAGTGGTGATGGAAGTGTGGGGAGATCCCAAAAATCCCATCTCATTCCCATCCTACAGCTGTGGATGTGGCTCTGTGGGTGACAAGGAACATTTAGGGCAGAAGGGCCTGGGGTTTTGAGGTCTTGTCTCAGAATATTTGTGATGCAGCAAACTTAGCTCCATGGGCTGCTGAAGGAAAAATCTAGCTACACCAAATGGGTCAAAATTAAATTCCAACTGCTGTGCAGTCTGAAAAAATAAATGGCAAAGAACACTGAAAGCATAAAGATGCTTTATGAAATCATGGGACAGGCTAAACATCAGGAAGGACAATATAGTTTATAAAATACAAAACAAAGCCCACACCTTTTTCCATCAGTCCACAATTTACCAAATTGTCCCATTTGTAGCACTGACAGGTTCAGATCCATTAAAACACCAAACTCCCCCTGCAGCCAACTCTTCTGGCCCAGTCCTTTGGACACCCCCAGGAATTTGCCAGGACAGGATATTGCCATGCTGGCTCTTCTCAAATTACACTGAGACCTCCCTATCATCTTCCTGCCCAAGTACCATCTGTGCACATTCCAGCAAACTTTCAGCACATGAGCAGAGCAAAGGAGGGAGTTGGGAATTGCCACACTGATGGATAAGGCCAGTGGGTTATCAGTTTTGTTGCTGGGGGAACTTTTAACTGGAATAAAGACCCTTGGCTATCAGGCTTTATTTCATGACAGGGCACCATCAGATCTTTTTCCTCTTCTCACTTAAGAGGTTTAATTCACATTTTGCACACTCTGGGTCTTGATGCGCGAGGAAAGTGAGAAAATGGGGAATAACATTCTCCCTGAAACACACCCAATCTTTGACCATTCTTCTGCAGCCCTATGCAAAGAAACAGCAAATGGTTTCCATTTCCCCTCCTACAAATATCTGGGTGGTGATTAAGTCTTTCAAGCCATGCAGCAGCTGGCATTTGTATTTTCATCATGAAAGGTCCAAATTCTGCTCGAGCATACATCCCATCCAATCCCCCAAAACACAGGAGCAGCCCTAAGTGTGAGCTGGAGAAACAGTGCCAGGTTTGCCCCAGAACCCAGAAGAAAAGCACAATTTGCCAGAGCCAGGGCTATTTTGGTTACACCACGTCTCTTTTACAGCTTTCAATTCCCTTCAGGCATTCTCGTGGTGATATAGGAGGATCAATGTCATTATTTCTTTTTCCCCTTTAATGAGCTTAAGAAAATCCTTAATCTTTTTAGTAGAAAAACAACATGTGTTTTAGATTTATGGGCAATTGATTTTTATTTTGAAAGCAAATAAGAGATGTCATCTTTCCATGGAAGTTAAAACACGAATTCAAAGGCAGCCTCAGATTTTCTGCCTCGAATTTAACCGAAATTCCTCCTGTGACACACTGGTACTGCGAGACATATTAATGTTTATTATCTTTTACAGAGTGAAACTGAAACACAGAGAGGATTTCCTCTGCTAGACCTGAGGGTGATCTCAGCCCAGCAATGCAGCAGGACCAGGAGGATGGGGGATGAGAAGCTGACCCTGCTCACACTTTGAGTCAGAAGGCACATCTATCAATATCCACATGGACACTGTTGCCCCCCACGTGTGATGATGCCAACTTACCCAAGGGTTACCCTCAGACATGCAATTCCACCTCCCAGCTGCTCCGTGTGTACATGGGGAAGAATCCTTTTGGGCAGGAGAATGTCACCTTTCCACGTCTCCCCAACACACACATTCCCACCTGCTCAGCCCCATGGCCTCAGATGAAAGGAGCAGTAAGGAGTTCCAAGATTCCTGCTTGTTTGGAGGGAAAGAGAGTTCAACACCTTCTGCAAGGGAGAAGGAGGGAAATAAAGTTCTGTCTGGGAGGGTTTAACCTCAGCGTGTGCTTTATAAAAGATCGTACTAATATGTAAGATATGTAAACATTATAGAGCAATCAGAAACAACTGAAATGATGAATTCAGTTTAACAATATTCAGCTGTGGTGCAAGTGCCAGAAGGCACTTTTTGTTATGAATAGATCACTTGGATGAGTTACAGAGCAGATCTGAACCCTGGCGTGTGCTGGGACAACCAAACCACCTCAGATGTGAAGGTATCAGCAGTACATCTGGCAGCCCACAGCAATGAACAATGTCTTTAAAATACATAAACCTCTATAGAACCAAGCTAAAGTATGAGAGGACCTGCTCAAATGGCACCAATATGAGATCTGTAATATATTTAATTTATTCTAGTTCTTCCCACTTGCCTCTCCCTTTAAAAGAAGACAAAAAGTTCACTTCTGTTATAAAAGTCTACATGGAAAAAAGCAGGCTGGGCTAACTCAGAGCTCACAGAAGAGGATCAGGGCAGCCAGTGCCTTCCCTCCCAAGCAAGCTGGGCTTTCAGGACTCCCATTTGGTCCAAGGATGGAACAGAACACAGACCCTCTTCCCAGAGGAGCATCTCCCAGGCACCCAGCCATCCCCTGAAAGGAGCGAGTGGCAGTGGGAGATTTATTTGACTTCTCTTTGTTTTGCCAGACTAGCCCTAATGATCAGGCACATGCTTGTGTTTCCTCCTCAGTTTTATGTAAATGTTACGGCAATCAGAGACAAGATAAAATTAAACACCCCATGCTGGCAAGAGCAGGTTTATGGAATCATGGATTTCAGCAGTTTTCTTCCTCAGCTGACACCATCTGTTGCTGGTGCTGCTGCTTCAGTAACACTGGCAGAGAATTTGGTTATTACCTGAAAGGTGGATCTTTTTATTACTGAGGTACACTTGTCATATCCACCCTGTGCCATTTTCATTTCTGCTTTCCAATATTGAGCCCCTGAGGTCTGGCAGGGTTCTGGTATCACTATCAGATCCTCAGTTTACTTGCAGTTTGCCACAGAGAGAGAAAATCACATTTCTGTGGAACTCTTCTTGACTTACACTCACTTAACATGAAAGCAAAATCAAACCTTCAACTCTGCTGTCACATTTAGAGCTAAGAGAAGCCAGGTCAGAAAATTTGTTTGAAAATCGCCTCACTTATCAGCTTCTATAGCCAGAAATTCAGAATAACAGCTGCTTTTGTGAGGCTGAGACAGGTATGAAGAAAAGATCCAAGATATTAATGGAGAGCAGGGAAAGAAACAAGGGAAAGCTCCATATCAGTCACCAACTAATAAATGCCCTTTACAGTTCGGCACTTTGATCAGTGACAAGTCAAATACTTTCATTAACTTCTCTGCTGACTTTAAACTTTCAAAGTTTCTGCCTGGCTGTGGGCTGAGAATGCTGACATTCATTCAGGTCAGGGGCTTTACATCGAGGCAGAAAATCCTGTATTAAGAGAACTGTATCATTTTGCTTCTGCTGACAGATGGGTCTTATACAGCTCCTCGACCCCAACTCTCTGACAAAGCATGAAAGAGATTCATAAAAAAAGAGAGAGAATTCAAAGGGAAACCCAAGAATGTTTCATTTCTAGGTTTCTGGTTCAAACTTAGGTCACAGTAATAGCTACTGAATGTGTGATTTAATAACAGCACTTGCTAGTGGCATTTATATTAACGGGGTGGAGTTGGGGCATGAAATTGTATTTTCAGAGAACTGATGCCTGCTCTAAAATTGCCATCCTGGCATTATTTCTCAAGCACTAAAGGGTTTAAAACTAGCCTTCCCCATAACTTAGGCAGTTCTCTAAGTTAAATCTATGGTGCACACAGTCAAATTCTTAAAATATGTTTATTATTAGCAGCAACTGCATATTAAACACATAACAGCACCCCAGCTTCAGCCTGATGCAAAATACATTGAAGAAAATGAGGTCCTGGAACACAAGGAATGTATCAGAACACAAAGGAAATTAAAATGGATTAATACTCCAACTCCTCCAGGTCATCCACCACCAGCCCTTTATTTGCCTGTATTTTCAGCTCAGGTCCCCTGGCCATGAGGGCTTTGCTGTGCAGTCACACAGCTCTGCCCCAGGGGACAGGGTGGCATCCCCCGAGCCACCCACAGTGACAGATTCACTCTACAATCAGATTAAGACCAGGCCACAAAAATTTTTGCACAGAGCTCATTTTCTCCCACTGGAAGGGTGGAATTTCCTTGAGTTGACAACACCACAGAGAGAGCACATGGACTTTGGGGTTCTGCCCAAACACACCCGCCCACAGAGGATTTTGGTGACCTGTTTACATCCAGTTGAAGAATTCTGGCTTATGGGATGCAAAACATTGCCCTAAATGCTTTGCTGAACATGCACCCCATCACTTATTGCCAAGGCTGTGCCACAGCTCACAACTTCTCTGACAAAAATCAAACCACTCACGACCAAGGCAAGAGGCTGAAGTGAAAATAAGCAGAATTAGAAACATACAGAGAGGATGCATCAGATGCAGACTGGGACCTGAAATTCCACATGATGATTTGGAGCTCATAGCCCTGCATTAGTTATTTCCCAGACAAAACTCCCCATCCAGCCTAAAACGAGGAGACACAAATGGGTTCTGAGGGAGTCCTGTTCCCTCTTACTGCAAACAGTAACCCCTGGGAGAAGGGCAGCACACTGTGAATGACACACAGGCAGAACTATTTCTAATTTTCTCAATTCTCCATAAAACATTAACTGGTCTACGAACCAGAGACCAAACAAGGTATGTTATTAATACCCAGTAAAGAAACCACACTCCCAACTTGATTGCTTCATCTCTGAAAGTATTGCAGGTGAGTTATGTGCTGGGACTATATACTGCACACCCTGGCTTTATATCTAACAGGAATTAATTTGAGTAAAACTTCACTCAGGTTATTAAACATTTGCTTGGTGAGATTTTTATTCAGGGTTAAATAAGGGAAGGTATTTGGAAAATGTTTAATCTTGTGATTTTAAATAAAATAATAGGTTGACTTACAATAATATCAGTCATTCAAGTTGTGCTTAGTTTCTATTTGTTGGTATAAAGGGAAATTCATCTGGACCAGTAGCTCAAGAGAAGAAGGGAGGAGGAAGAAGAGAAGGTTGGAGGAAGAAGAAGAGGAGGACAAGAAGAATGACTTGACTAGACTTGCTCCTCAATAAGGGAGATGACCCCACACTCAAACATTTACAGTTGAAAACTAATCCACCAGCAGAAACTACAAGGCAGCATTTGGGGGTTTCTCCTTTCACCCAGAGGATGCTTAAAACTGTTAAAACATATCAATTAAAATGTTGTTTAAAACTGACAACAACAACAACAAAATCAAATGTAGCCCCTGTTTTACTCAGCTATATTTTAAAAACCTAACAGGTCAGGCCCTTGCCCAGAGCAGGGAATGCAAGAAGAGGTCCCAGGATGCCCCTTGTATGAGCAGATCTGCTGGAAACCTGCCCCTAAAGCCAGTCTGAAGTGGCATTTCTGAGCAAACCCTCTGAGAGGGGATGCTGTGGGGCTGACCTAACTCACTGTTCTCCCTAAAGAGAACCCAGACCCCCCTACTCCTCCATGTGGAGCCCCCTTTTGTGCCAGCCAAATGCAGGTGCAGCCTCTGCAGCTGAGCTGGCCAGGGGAATTTGATGCATCAATTTTCAGCCCAAGGCATGCTCGGTATTGGGATGTCTGAGGGTGCAGCCACATAAATGAATTATTATGGGCCAAAGCAGGAGGGCAGTTGCCCAGCAAAACCACCTCTGCTCATCATGTCTCTGTGGTGTGTCGTGTGACAGAGCCCAGCACATTCCACAGGAAACCAGGAGTGCTGCTGACACTGCCCAAATACTCACTGCAGGTTACTCAGGTCATTGCTCTTATTACTCGGTCCTAGAAAAGGATTTTAAAATCCTACTTTTAGGGTTTTTTCCTGATATTGGCCTTATGAAGGAAGCTTGCAGTGGTATCAGCTTCAAACATCAACCAGCAAAGCTGGACAACTGATGCTTGTTTTAAATAGAGCAGCATTTTTTACATTATAAAATCTTGCCATTTTCCCTCAGGGAAAATAAAGGGCAAGACTGGCACCCACCTCTCCTGCTGTAAACTTGTGACTTCTTCCCTTTGCACTCAAAACTCCAAATTCCCAAGAGGAAAATAAAAAGAGGAAAAAAATTTAAATTCTATTAAGAAGCAAAATGCTCTTCTGGGTTTTTTTTGCCTTACTATTATCTATTTTAAAACAGTGAGATGTTAATAAAATATCGCTTCTCTGCCAAAAAAAAAATGTATTATTACAGATTTCCTTTGCAGCCAAGAAAAGATATTAGTAAAATGAGAGACAGACAGACAGAGGAAAGAAAACCTCAGGCGTAATTAAATCAAATAGGGTGAGTATATCTTTTATTTTCACTACATTTCACCTACCTCATCAAGGCAAGGAAACTCAGTGGTCAGAAAGCCTTTGGCTCACTGCATTGAGGGCAGCATTAAACCCTCCCAGTTAACTTTCTCCTCACAAGGAGACATCTAGTTCAGAAATGGAGCTGAAACCCAAACCAACAGTAGCCACCAAACTCCCACAAGGCTGCCAGAGATATCCTTGGAGCTCCTTCCCATCAAACCTTCTCCCAGCTGTCCCTCCACGTACTTTTTGGTCAAAGACAGCTACAACCTAAATTTTCATCATCTCTCTCCTTGCCACAGGGAAGGGGCTGTGAGGAGGGTTAGAGATCATCACAACCATGTGATCCATGACCAGGGCCTGAAAGCAGGTGAGGAACCAAAATTAAAGGTGCAAGGAAGGGTTGTATGTAATCCACCTCTCCCTCTCTTTGCCCAGGAGTGCTCTGGCCATGGCTGAACATCTTGTTCCTCAATCCTGCTCCAGCTCCTTCTGCAATTTGGCTGCTGTGTGCAAAGATGGAAGCTGTCATGGGACAGGAGTGGTTGGAAGTTGGCCACTTAAAAGCACAAGCTAGAAGAGGATTAATGATATCTGTATCAGGAGCATCAAATAACCACCCTGCCAGGCCACTTCGAGGTGAACAATTAGAGAGGGGAATTATAAAAATCACTATTGTGGAATAGACACAAACTTCTCCACCTTCTACATGATGTTCTGCCAGGGATCTCCTGACCATGAGTGATGACTTTACCAAACCACAGTGGGCAGCAGACTCTCAGGTTTCCATTCATGTGGGTACAACCCACCCAGGGAGCATTAAAACCCCTCTGAGTCATGGCCATGAATCAGGGTCATGAACCTCACACGTGATGGAACAGGACAGCAGCCTGGGGTCAGGGAGCTCTACCATCTTGGAAAGCTGGGTCCTGAGGCTCCTGACGTAGAGAGGCAAGTCCTGAACGCTGCTGAGGTAGAACTGAAACCAAGGAATGAAAAAACATGAGCAATAAGATCTATCCTTTGAACTGAGCAACAGGGAAATGACCAAGGTGGTAGAAAAAGACCCCACTGGGCTGGGGAGGCTACTTAGGATCCAAGAGATGATCTTCTAAAAAATATCATTAAGTAAAAGGCATCAGGGATAGGTTTACTTGTTTTCTTTGCAGAAAAATGATGCTTTGTAGAATGAAGGGGTTTATGAGGAATCACCAGATGGTTGAGTCGCTGGACCAAGAACAGGGAACTGTTCCCAGGGAGGGGCTGGAGGAAGTGGGTCAAACAGGTTCTGTGTTGGTGCGGGGAGAGGCCAGGAGGGTCCAGAGTGCAGAGACATTCATAAGACAAGTCTCCAGGAGGTCGCAAAGGGAGCAGAGAGAAGTCAAGCACAACATCTGCCCCTGGGTTTGCTCCCTCTGGGCACAGAGAAGAACACTATTGGTGTCCTCAGCAGAAAACCTGCACCCCTGATGAGTTTGTGTTCCTTGTGTGCGAGGTCAACCTCCTGTGTTTGTCCCAAAGCAAAGGAACCAAGCCTGGGATGAAGGAAGAAGTTAAATAGGAATGAAGTTTGGGGTAATTATCCACACTCATTCAATGCCCACCACTTCCATCTGTCTAACTAAGAGTTACAAAAACTTTCAATGTCTTGTCAGGGAGCCTGACTGAACGCTCAGCTTTGAAACAAAACCCTTACACTACATGAATTTGGACTGTTTCAAGCTTGAATGTTCCCATACATTGACTTCTGCTTTTTATCAGAATCCATTAGCACTAAACATATTTATGTTTCAGCTTGGGAAAGTACACAACAGACACACAGTGGCAGATCGTCCTTTTCTTTGTATTCCCAAAGGTCAAGGTTTCTTACATAACTTGGTAAAAAAAAAGACATTTAATCTGTTAAGTTGTTTTCAAGATCCAAACCAGAAAAAAAGCACCCACATTTGTGATGGATTCAGATGCTTTTTGCACTTAAGCACCAGCAGCCCTGCATTGATTTATTTTACTGTTTTATTTAGTGAAATGTCTGGATACAGATATACAGATTAACCTTTTTGGTTTTCTCTTTTTGCTCATATTTACTGCGTCGCCTTCCTTGAAATGGGAACTACAAGTGTTTTGATAAATGGGCTGAGAGGTTGTCTGGTTCCTCCAGCTTGTGTCCTTGCTGAGATGCTGCCCCATGACTCACAGCAGCTCCCTCTGTGCCTCTCAGAACAATAGCTCACAGGGGATACAGGGCCTCAAACCAGCTACAATTTACACCACCCATTTATTTTTACTTCTCCTCCAATCATAGATTCTCGCTGTCACAAAATGCCACTTCATGGGAAGATTATAAATCTTGCAGCACAGACAACCAACTGCAGGCCATTTTAAATATGTGCTTTGTAACACTGCAACTCACTGCTAGGGTAGATTAAATCCCTCAAAGCTCATCACAAGATGAACTAGGTCTTCTCATGGTTAAGAAAATAAAATTAAATCCATATAGCCCACTAACCTGTTGCTAACAGTGGGCTTAGGAAAGATCACAGGAACACAGGAAACCTACAGTAATTCCTCCAAAAAATGTCCTTTCAGCCTCCAGAGAAATTAAGTTCAAGCCAATTTCTATCCTTACTTTCAACCAGTGAAGCCTTCCAAAGTGGCTGTGGCTGCAAACAACCCCCATTTTCATGAACATTAGCCATGCCCCAGTGAAAAGCTCCATTTGTGCACCAGAAAATAAATTCACTACAAAGACAACTTGCAGATGAGTGGAAGTTTCACATGAACACTGGGGTTTTCCAGTTGTCCCAGAGTTAATCCTTGAGCTCACAGCCCTCCAACTTCACTCCTGTTCCTAAACAAACACACCTCAGGTGCTGATGATGCCTTAGGATTTTTGGTTTTGCAGCACTATCCTGTTTTTAGGAGGCTGGTGAGACCTCAACCCAGCCTCGTGGGATGAGTTCCACTGGAACTCATGAACAGCTGTGTCCCAAACACCAAAACAAATTTCTCCTCCAAACCAGACTTAAGAAATCCCCACCAAGACCCTCCATCCAACCTGTGCAGTCCTGGAAAAGCACAGTGGGACACGCTGGGCCAGCACAGGACACAGGAGCTCCACAAGAACTTTCCAGCACCAACCTTTTCCCAAAAAGCTAAAGGCAGAAAACTGTGAATTATAGGAAGACACAAGCTGTGGGGAAAGAAATCTCAGAGGTGGCATTTAAACAGGGAATTCAAGAGGGTTTTTGCATAGAGGTATTATCCCTAAAGTTATTATTTAGGGGGAGGAGAATTACTCTTCCCAACCTGCAGCTCTCACTGCACTCAGTGGGAAACATCACGGAAAAGCAAACTCTTTTCAAAGGAGGTCTGGTGTATTTATCTACTCTGGGTGCCCTTCCCACGTACCTTAAGGACTTTCTTATTTATTTATCACATAATAGAGTTCATTTTAGAGATTTATTTTCCCTTTTCACCATTAGCTAAGTGTTCCTTCTGTATCAGTGAAGGCCACTACCAACAACAGTATCACCTACAGGTTCAATAAATCTTCTGCAATACCCCTGAGCCTGGGAGCAGATTTACATTATATGGGCTATGTGTTCACACGGTATTTTAAACATCTGAATAACTAAATGGGTAAATGCTGAGAACCTTACCCAGTGTTTATTCAGCCTTTACTTACTGAGACAAACTCCCAAGGACAGAGTAAACAGTGAGAGGGGACCTCAGTCCTTCACCCACAGCTATAAACAATGAACTCAGCACAAGCTGGGATCCCCAGCTGACACTGGGACAGAACAGCACTTGGTGCTTCTCCCCAGATTATAGGAGGAGAATTTCTCCCTAATAAAACTTGGCCCATCCAAGATGTTCCCCCGTGCACAGCTGGAGCAGCAACAAGAAGCTTACATGGAGAACTCCTGACTCACAAAATGAACACAAGTGGAAATGGAGAAATAAAAAAGCCTTAGGAGGAGAGACTCACACAGCAAACAAGCTCACCAAAGTCTGGGATTTTGACCCAAGTTCTCACATTCCTCGTTGCAAATAAGGCTAATTCAAAAACATTAAATCTAACAGAAAACTCCTAAGTTGTTTTTCATACAATGGTTGTATTCCCTTGAAAATGCCATTTAATTGTTTCAAGGCCCAGAAACCTAAGAGAAGACCAAGGATATCCCTTATCATACCTCATTTCATTTATATTTCAGTTATTATTTCATTGTAAGAAAATGAGTATAAAATTGAGTCCTTTTTTTTCATCACAAGATCTAGACCCAGAGAGCAAGCAGGCTACTCAATAAAATAATGTGTACTCACAAAAACAAGACAGGCAAGGGACCTGGAAAGGTCATTCATTACACATATATATGGTTGTGACCTGAGAGAAAACCCCTATCCAGCTCTCCTTGGCTCAAAACACTCCAGGAAGACACTGGGGTTGGCTCAGGACTTTGGGCTTCAGGCTAATCCATCCTTCTGGGCCCAGAGAGGAGTGACCAGCTCTGGTTATCTGCTGCCTGGATGAGAGTGTTGGACCTGTCAAATCTCATATCATCACTCTGAGGAACACAGAAACCCAAAAATCTTCTGTTACCATGAAGGGCTGCTGCAGGACTTTCCTGAGCAAAAATGAGAATGTTGACACATCAACAACAAATCAGAATTAAGTCACTTTGTCCTGTCTGCTACAGTGGAGTGATGCTGTTGTGTGAACATTAATGAAGGAAGATTAATTTTTAACTTTCACAGAATCACAGACTCCACAATGCAACTCCTTCCTACAACAGAGGCAGCAAAATCCCCTAAACCCTATTAAAATATACAGCAGTTAGAGCTGAGAAATAAAGGTGCAGGGACCAGATCCAGTGACAGGTAACCTTCAATCCCACACTGCTTTAAGCAGAGAGGCCCAAATTAGGCAGCTCATGATGTCCAACAGCCAGACCAGATAAATCTGAGGAGTGTCAACATAAGTATGTGAGAAGCTCAGTCTCTCTACTGCAAAACATGGGGAAAGGATTGAGGAACAGGACAGCAGCCCTGTCAGCAGCCCTGGAAAAGGTCCAGCATAAGGCTTTATATCAAAAAGAAGGGAAAATCCAGGGAAGGCAGAGAACAGATCTCTGCTTTCCACACTGTTTGTCATACAGTGCAATATACTCATCTGTGGTGTGCAAATGCTGTCACTTCAGAACATGAAGGAAATACACACAACAAGCCAAAATTTCCAGCTCAGGTGCCACACACTCCCAAAGCACTGGATAGGGCAGTTTGTAAAAGCAGCAATTAAAGGAATAATAATTAAAACCACCCTAACTACAAAGTGCCTCAGTCTCCAATCTAATAACACTGGAAGGACATTCCTACTGCCCTGCCCCTTCACTGTAGCAAAGAACCCCAAGACCACCAAAGAGAACACACTGCAGAAAGAATCATAAGATCATGGAATCCTGGAATGATTTGGGATGGAAGGGAGATTTCAGATCATCTCCACACCCGTGCCACAGGTTCCATCATCCCAGGTTGCTCCAAGCCCTGGCCAACCTGGCCTTGGACACTTCCAGGGATGGAGCAGCCACAGCTTCTCTAGGCAAGTATTCTAAAGGCTCAGTATCCTAAATCTGACACCCTAATCCTTGGCTCTGTGTCACACAGGGCAGTTTGCAGCCAACCACAGTGTGCTGGAATTTTCAAAGCAAGTTTGTTCAGTGAGACACCTCTGGAATATCAGCCTTCATGGAGAATCCAAGCAGAGCATCCCAAAGCAGTCCCTCGGTCCACATCTATTCTCTGAGTCTTTGAACTCAAACGGTCCTTTCACAAAAGGCAAGGAGAGTTGAAGGGACACTTTTCTGGGAATATTAGTAAGCTTTATCTAGTTTATGTACAGCAGAGATTAAATTGCTTTCACACACATCCCCTGCCCAGGCTGATGACCAGGAGAGCACTGGGGTGCAAACCTTTGATGTCTCTGCACAGGCACACACGGAATAGGAATGTCCCATTCCCCCTGTCACCAAGACATACCTGAGCTTTGAATTATGTCAGGCCAGGAACAAAGGAATCCTGCTCATAACAAAAACTTTTAATAACTCCCTGAGAAAGCCTCCCTTTCATCTCTGCCAAGCTTTAGGAAAGGCTGCGAGGCAGGCAGAAATAAACATTGTACAGACTCACCACTGCTGGCTCTAAAGTAAACTCTCCAACTTCCTATTTACATTTCAAGATCTTAAGCTTTGTGGTTTACTAGTTCTGCAAGTAAGTGCTTTGGGTTTTGGAGGCTGCCTGCACATGATCTCCCACCACTACTGAAGTCTTCCTAGCTTTTATTAATATAATAAGGAGGTCAGAGAAGCAACAATCTTTTATATGCCCTGCTAGCAGAAATATTTTACTTCTTGCCTTTTAAAAACAAAACAGAGCAAGTAAAGCATACAACTGCAAATTAATGCCAGGGAAGGGGATATTACAGTTGTGTTTGTTTCTTTTTGAAAGTGAGGATGGCAGAACATGGAAGGAGAGGGTTTCATTAAAAAAGAAGGGTGTGGAGGAGTTCTTTGAGGGACAAGTAAAAGAAGGTGGCAATTTTATGGCTATATAACCCTTCTAAGGCCATAGGCTGAAAAGGCACCTAAATAGGCTCTGTGACCTTTCCTTCATTAGGCTAAATCTGTGTGCACTAAGAATGGGCAACCTGCACCAAGAGTCCTGAAGTCAGTGTGGTTTTCATTCCACACAGCCCTCCCTGCCTGTAAAACGTCTCCATCAGCTGGGCAGTCAGCACTGTGAGTGCTGCCAGATGGAAGAGAGGAGGGAGCACAGCTCAGCTGCAGGAGGACACAGCAGGGAGAGGCTCCTGGGTCCTTTCTCCCCTTCCAAACACACTGGCTCCGTGGCTCGTGTGCAGAACAGGCCTGACAGAAAAGGAGAATATTAACAAAGCGAGAGGGCAGGCGCTTATCAATTTCCTAAAGCTCACGCAGCTCATTTCACAAACATGCCCAGCCTGCCCCACGTTTGCTTTTGTTGTCATTTTTTCCCCTCTCGGATTGCTCCCCCTTCTCCTGACCCTCCCAAACCCAGCCCCTTCCCCTGCTCAGGAGAAAGACACACTGCTCAGCCCTGGGTCAGAGCCAGCTGGCAGCAGGATGTGCTGGCCCTGCTGTCCTCTCGGAGCCTGCACGTTCCGTGGGAGGGCTGAGAGCTCCCACCCACTCCCCCGTGCCATCCCTGTGGACCAAACTGGGCTGGCAAAGCAGCTCCCAGCCCACCCAGCCCCTGCAATGCCCCTCTGATCACAGCTCATCTCCAGCAGCCCAGGAGTCCCCTCACAGGGACCGCTCTCCAAAGGCTGCTGCTTTAACAACGTGGCGTGTTCTGAAGAGGAGCCTCTGCTATCAGAGCCAAAACACACTGAATGCACTTGCTGGTCTGGCTCCCACCGAGATTAGAGAAGAGGCTCTGAGAACACCCCGAGCCAGCGTGTGTCTGCAGTCTCCTCTCCAGGATGTACTGCAAAGGACACGTACTGTGCATGCTTTGGGGGGGAAACGTGCTCTGCTCTCTGTTTGTGTGAACAAAGCTGGCAGCTCGGGCGGATATTGTGGAGCAAAGAAGCTCTATTGTGTTTGCCAGTCATCACGAGAATCAAATGGACAAATTTAGAAGAGGCAAATTGGGCTGAAGTTCCTTTAGCAGAAAACACTCAAAGGCTGGTGGGGATTAGTGAAAGAGAGTATGGGATATTCCTCCTGAAGTGATGCCCAGTAAACACTGATCTGCCCATGTTGCTGCTCATGCAGTTGGCTCTGTCTTTTAGAAAGTGTAGTAAATCTGAAAAGATAGAAAATAAATTACTTGTACAGCTCCAATTTAAAAAAGGACTCAATTATACCCTTCAAACCACACACACATGATCACCTGGGGAAAAAAGGATTGTGCACCAAGCCAGGTGAGTCCATTCCCGAAGCCAAGAGTCACAGAAGTAACAAAAACAGATGCAAAAAAGGGACTACATCTAAACTTGAACATATTCCCTTACAACTCCCCAGAAGAAGTGTTGAGTACGGAGAGCTGATCAAGAAGGAGTGACTGAAGAACACAGACCACATCCCCAAATGAAGACAGAAAAAATATCACACTATAGATAGGAAGGAACACAAATTTTCTATATTTGGGACTCAAAACACCAGCAAATTCAGACATCCCCCCACCTCAGGAAGCTGAAAATAGGCCAGACAATGTTCCCACTGAAGATGCTCTGGCTACTTCCTGCAGTTGTCAATCACAAAAGGTGTTAGAGTAAGAAGAAAAGTATTTTCATGATGGTACAAGTGTCCTGGGACAAATGCAAAGCTAAACACTGATCTCTAACTGAGCCTAAATCATAGAAACAGAAGAGAAGATGGGGTGCTGTAGGAGTAGATCCCTGTTTTCTCTCACAATGGGCTTCAGTATTTTTAAATCAACCCCCTTTTGGTTTAAAACCTGGAAGAAGCAGCAGCGCTGCCAGACCCCTTGCTGCAAGGAATCCTGGAGAATTTCTGTGTCCAAGCCCCCTGTCACCCTGCTTGTTCCTGTTCCTTTTCAGCTTTTGCCAACTTGCATCCCCCAGAGGGAACTCAGTTCTTGGTCTCACACATCTGCAAAAGGGCACCAGGGCTGGGACGTGGGAATACCCACACCTGAGCCTGAAATCCTCCCCATCACATAAAGTTTGGAGAAGAAGGAATCTATGAGACATCTAAAATATCCCATAAAACCCTCAGATACCGGCAGGAAGGCAGGCTTTTAGGGAAACCAATTACCTTGTTCCCAGGAGTTGGGGCATGTCTGTCAGACCCTTGCAAACTACGAGTTCGGGGTAACGTGTGAGCTCCTATTCCAGGGCCTCAAACCTGCTGCTGTTTTGCTGGGAAAAACTACTCCCACATTTTGTGTAGTCACTGTGGCTACACAGGGGAGGTCTCCTAAAAGGTTCCAAGGCTCAGTGTGGGTGCTGGAGCCCAAAGACCCCGTCTGCAGCAGCCCACTCAAAAAACTCAGCCATGAGTATCCGTCGCTGGAAAGGAACACCCATGGGATGCTCCTTCACAAGTGCAAGGACAGCTCATGTGCCATCCCACATGCAGATGCTGCCCATGACTTCTGCTAGGGCAAAGGAGGCAGCAGAGAATCATGTAAAATGAATAACTCTCCAAAAATATTCAGAAGACCATCTTTTCATTTCTTTTCCCTCATGGATAATGGATGAGCCCTGAGGTGGCAGGGACTTTGAGCAACTAACAACTCAGACCTGGACTGGGATCAATAACCTAATTACAACGTGCATTTTGCTGCTCTCATGAGCCATTCAAGCATCTCAAAGAAACACAAAATTCTTTGTGTGTGTCTGATTACCCCAAACTGTCAGTGGTTAATTCCAAAAGCGCATCCTCGCTTCAAAATGGCAGTTCTACCACAAATTAAACCATTATAGCCATGAGTAAAATTAGGCTCCACATTTGTACTTTCTAAAATATCAAAGGCATGATTAGCAGAGTCTTTTGTTTAAGATCTCTGGAGTCCTGGAGGTAACGAAAAACTGGGTCAGGGAGTAGTTTCTCTCCAACTTTAAAGTAAAGGCTGTGTTCAAGCAATACCTGTGACTCAGGGAGCATTTGGTGCAGGGCATGGAGCTCCTGCCCCAGCTCCCACAGCCCACCAGCACCACCCCTGCCCTCACCAGAACAGGAGGAGAAAAGGAAGGGGGGCAAAGAAAGGCACAGCAGATGATTTGGAGCAGTTTCCTGTTACACTCCCTAAAAGAAAGGCAGCCATCCTTTCCTTCCCCCTGCTTTCTGTTTGCTGAATTTCTCCTGACAGTTGGCTCCTTCCTCTGCCAGAACCACAACAAAGGGCAGCCTTGAGTTTCCACACAGGCCATTTTCTCCCTCTCTCGTCTCTGATCATCTCACAAAGGTATTATTGTTGCTGGCTCGCTGGGGCTCAGTGCACCTGAGGCACATCAAAGGTGCCTCAGTGCCCGCCTGACCACACAGGGCTCTCTCCCACTGCATTAAATTAAAGCCCATGATTAATCTGTGTAGCCCCGAGGGTCCCTCGGTGCACACGGAGAGAGAAAATATATATTTCTATCAAAACACCAGTATAATATACTTTCATTTTATAGCCCTAATTAAAAAAAGGAACAGCTAATTTCGGCCAAATGCAGCTGCATATAGGTCTCATTAAAACACAAATACAACTGCTCTGTGTGCTCTGCGTTCACTTCATGCAGGTAATAGATAAAAGAACAGCAAACCCAAGTCCTCTCACAGATTGAATCCAGAGGAGTTCAGAATTTACTTATTGTCTGCTCATTAAACCTCTGTGCAGATGAGTGAAGGAGGGCAGTTAAGGAAATGATTATAAAATGCTGAGTAGTTACATTTAAATAAAAATCCACTTAAATCTAGCCAAAAACTGCACAAGCCTCTATTCCTGAGCTTGCACTGAAGTGATTAAGAGCCTCAGAAGGTTCTACCACGTGCAGTCTGTGTTTGACTTCGGGGTTGCTTTAATGACAGAACATCAACATGGACTTTATCAAGTTGCTTTTGTTCCACCAGCACATTTAGTGGAGCCACATCTCTCGTGGTCATGGAGGGTGCACTCAAAAAGTGCTGTGACAGGGTCAATATTGATGTGCCACACTCTGGTCTGGGAAGCAGAGCAGTCTCTACTTGTGAACTGGGTCTACCTTAGAACTTACCAATACACAGATATTAAACATTAATAAATACCCACAGATACGTCCTCCTCCAGGGCTGGTTGTTCTGAAGAACAAGCTGGAGCCAGCTGGCCCTTTGCCAGCCACTCCACACTGCCCTTAGACCTTTGGGGGAAACTGTCTGTGAGCTCCTCAGCTCATTTCAGTCCAGCATTATGTCTTATTAACTCATTTTAACAATCTGAACCAACTCAGCTAAATGGAACAGGTTAGGAAGAGTTCACTCAAGCAGCTTCTACTGAAAGGGCAGGAACCTCCATCAAAAAACGTGGAAATAATGCAAGTTGTGGCAGGCTCAAAGGGTGACCCTTTCCCCCAGGGCTGGTACCTGCCCTGGCACAGACCCAGGGCTACCACTGGAATTTTTCAGAGGCAGAGCAAGCCAAGAGTGATGGAGTTTGAGGTCTGAAACTTTTGTTTAGGGAGGACCTCAAACATACTCCAGTTTGTCTACAAGATTTAAGCTCTTGTTCAACAGTCTGCTTCACAATAGTGGGATTATTCACATCTTTAAATTCAATCATGTGCTAAAATGCTTTGCTGAACGCCAATCCATGTGACAAGATCACCATTTGTTCACGCTCAAGATCACCATGGATTCATGCTGTTACTACAGAGACAACTTAACTTACTGTGAAGCCTGATGCTTTATTATCAGCCTCCTTTCTTTTCCTCTCCTGCAGCTTTCTCCATGAAGCATGTTAGTCCTCTCTAACACCTCTAGCACTCTCAGTGCCATTTGCTCCCTTTGGAAAAATCCAAGTTATAATCAGTCAAAATTTAAGACCAAAATGAGTTTTAAATAAAAAACGTGGCAGAAAAGGGTACTTATCTAAATGGAATGCTCTCAGACTCATACATTTTCAACCGGTATAAATTTCAAAAGCAGACACTAAATTTTAATTGCAATCTCAGAGAAAGCTTTTGTATTAATTCACTGAGAAAAATTAGCAACGTGAAAATTGCTTATCAGGGGTTTTCTTTCTTTTTAGCCATGGTAAGTATCATAATTCTACACACCATGGCAATTTTCAGGGGGAGAAGGATTCTATTGATCCGGGGAAGAGGTGGGGGAGAGGGGCTGTGACTGAAGACATGCACTCCTTCCCCAAAGCCACTACTCTGTATCGCATTAGTGACAGGCTTGTCACAGATAACTCAGGCTCAGAGTCTTTGGCTCAGATTTCAGGCTGCTCTTTAAGCCACTCTGCCATCGTGGTTTTTACTTTCCATGTCATTTTTCAGTATTGATTTCTACTACTATTAAAGTCCTTGCCTAAGAGCAAATGCACGGTAATTTATAATTAATATCCAAAGGAAAAGATAGAGTTACCAGAAAAAAACTCAAGGAAAAGGAACTGGGTGAGAAGGACAAAGGTCACTTTTCCCTTCAGAAACATAAGTTGGTGTATTCTGTGCCAAGCAGGACACACAACCTACCCCCATGTGGCACGAAGATGTTCCACAGATCATGGCCAGGCGGGATGTAATTGGCTGGTTCTCACATGGCAGGTCATGTCCTGTCACATCTGCTCCAATTACCCCTGTTCAAATAAAATCAAAATTCTCTTGTAAAGAAGAACGGGCCACCCCTCACCCAACAGAACCCTTCTGCACACCAATGACTGCTAATTAATCTCACACAACTGCCACAAATCAAGAGACTCTACTCTGTCAATAAAGAGAATTATTTTATCCATCAGATTAACATTTTTCTTGCAGATCCAAAGACACAGGATTGTTTCTTCTATGTTCATGTTTATGAATCTACCATAATTTGTGTTATTTTGCCTAGAACCTGCCTTTACTCTCTGGGGCAGCACAGTGACAGGCAGGGTGAGGAGTACCCATGGCAGGCTGCAGATGTGTTTATTTGTTCACAGTTTAACATGTAGGTCCCAGATGATGTGTTTTGTCAGGGGATGAGTCGGAGAAAGGAGTAACTTGGCAGGAGACTGGAAGGCTGCCAGCTTTGTTGTCTTCACTGTTGCTGCTGTTCTGCCCACGTCAGAACCATCTAAAGGGAGATCATTCCTTCCCTAAGAGGAGCCTCTGCATGCAGGACAGGGTAGGACAGGGGGCAAACTGAGCAGCACTCAGCATTTCTGCAGCAGAAATACACCCAGGAGATGCCAGACAGGAGCCAGGCAGACCCCCAGCCAAGCCTCAGGACTCATCACATCCTCCTTGATTCACCCCACGAGAGGCCACAGTGGGAATGCTGCCCTCTCCTCCTCCTCTCCCAGGTTGCAGCCCAACAACGAACCTTCCTTTAGTTGCCTTTTTTCCTCTGGAATATCACTTTCCAACTGGCAAACTGGTCATCAGGTCATGCATTGCATCTGCAATGGTCAGTGTGGAGACCAGTTTGCCAATCCTGCTGAAAAACCCCTTCCCTTCCCTTGGAAGGATCAGGAGAGCATTCCCTGGGCACTGTGAAAGGTGCCAAGTGCTATGGCTGGTTCATAATCCTGTATTTCATTAACACCCTCTGGTCTGGGTCACCACTCCAACATCCTCTCATCAAACCAGTCTGCTGGGGTTTGTCTTACCATGAGTGCCATGGCTATCCTGGCATCAGCATGGCTGGAAGTCACCTAAATAATCAGAAAATTAAGGGCTAAGATTTTAAAGTCTTCAATAATCCTTATGTCCCTTTATCCTTTAACTATGTAGAACAGGTAGGAACAACAGAAAGCTAAAAATAAGACTTCTACCTCATATGCTTTATTTTTCACTGTTCCAACATGATATGTATGAGTTCATATGACGAATTTTGGACAGTGTTGTCTACAAAGTAATTTCCTGTACCAAGCAACACTATTAGAATTTCTCAAAGGAGTTAAGAATCCTGTTCACACTTGAGAGGGAACAAACCTATTAAACTGAATAGTCAGTATATGATGCAAATGCATTGTCATAAACAGTACAGAACTCAAGAGTCTATGTTCAGATATTTTTAATCAGTAGGAAAATAGGCACTCTGGGCCTTTTTGGAATTTCTGTCAGTGTGAAGAGACACTGAGAACAAGAAGCCTGTACCCCACTAGACACAGGAGAGATCTTTAGGAGAGCAGGCCATGCTTAACATGTGCACTTCTGGATCTCTTCCACAGTGACAAGGGATTTTAGGTGCTGTACAGTAAATTACCTGCTTTTGTTGGAACAACGCTGATGCCCTTTGAAAAGGTGCAGTGTAAACCCTGTTTATGTATTTTTATGAGGCCAGTCCCAAAGCCTGGCCTCCCACACTCACATTTTTATCTGGACACTTTCACATTTGTACAGGAGGTCAAACTGTGAGACACAACGACTCAGCTCTTGGGCTTTTCCTTTCCCATAATAGGTATCACATGGACTGATTCAGGAGTCACACGTGCCATAAACACTCAATGAGTCTTTATCTTTTCCTCACTTTACTCAGAACTTTGAAGCCTTCATAAACCTCAGGAACCTGCCCAGCAGAACCACATTTCCCATCCAGCCAAAAGCAGCTCTGAAGTGCATCAAAAAGAAGTTATGACCACAAAACAAGATGTCCATCGTGTCATTCTGGTTTAGCCTGCAGGACACCAGAGAGCTGGTACAGCCTATTTTTAAAACAACCAGCAGAACATGTTCAAGGATAAGAATAATGACAACCACTGGGTGTTGTTGCTCCCCAAACTAATCTAATGCCCACTGCTCCACAGGTCACATCCTTCAAACAAATTGTGAACCTCGGTATTTCAGTACAGGTCACAACAGGGTAAGCACTGAAACACACATCAGAGTCTCTCCTAAAAAGAAGTTTTACATCAGCTACAAGAGATATTTATCGTCAATATTTTCACATTTTACTTCACTGTTTCAAATATCTCGACTTTCTTTTCTTCTGTGTCCTTTTTATCATTATGAGAAGATTAACATGATTTACTGCATTGCCTTCCTTAGTGTCTCCTAACCAGAACAGTTTTGTTCCTTCCTTCTATTATCTGCTCTTCTCCTTCTGCTTTCCTGTTTTCCCTTCAGGATTTTAAGCTCTTATTCTACACAGTGCAGGTTAAACTAGACTTGAAAATAATTTAAGTCTCTTGTTATCAGCAGCGACGGATGAAGGATTTACATTCAGTGTTTGAGACGTACAGCCACATTATTTATTCTCTTTACACACATTTGCACACTCCTTTTTCTCCTGTTAATAAAATATTCTCACTTTAATGCCTTCTCTACTAGTTTCACAACCTGGATCCAGTGCTCACACCACGATGCCAACCAGCCAAGGACCCTCCACTGCCATTTTCACGTGCTCTGGGACAACCCAGTTTTGCAGCAAGTTCATTTTTTCCCATCAGGTTGTTATTGCATCCCTCTTCAGAACCCAGGACTGCCAAGACACACAGTCAAACACATTTTTAGATAGTTAGCTTACTAATTGACACAAATAAAACTTTAAGTCAGTCACGACAGTAGGGGCACAACACACCTACAAACTGTGACACTAAAGCTCACTCAGATCTGTATCTAATCCTTCTGAGATAATTAAAAAAGCAATCTAAATGATTACTTAACCTCATCAGAAACAGTTATCAGAAGCAAAGGGATTAAAACATTAAAAATTTCCAGGCTACAGCTTCTAGAAGAGCAAATGAGATCGAAAACAGCACAAACTATTTGAAACAAAACTGGTATTTTACCAGATAATCACATTTCAGTTCAACCTAGAGAAAAATCCTCTGATGAGCAACAGATTTCCAGTGAAAAATACTGTCTCAGTAACACTGTAACTTCCTGAGGGGAGACTTTTTTCTGAGCTATCAAACTATACAACCTCAATTTCCTGCTGAAAAAGTTTCACTGAATCTCTGTTACTGACTGCATTGAGATAAGGCCAAACAGCACAGTAAGGAAATAAAGCCACTGAACCCACCAAATACATTTCCATAGTTGAAACTGGGAACATCAGGATATGGTGCTGGGAAAGGAAAAAGTCTAAGCATCAGACCTTACAGCCTTGAAGCACGAACCACTTCCAAAACTAGGAAGGAAGAGTAACTGAACCAGCCTCGGGCATGAGGCTCCTCCCTCAGAATGCTAATTTTTTATTTTTCTTGCCTATCCCCAAAGTTTTGAGCCACAGAAGATGCAAACTCTCAGCACGCTGCCATTCCAATGGTGTTTCACTGCAGGAATTCAGAGTGGAACCAGCCCAAGTGAGCAACTTGGAAATTCAGGTGAGAAAACAAATAACACTGATAACCCCTCCCTATAAACAAATATGCAATATTAGCACTTACTGGGATGATTTTTCTATTTTTGGGGGGTTTTAAGAATAGCATCAGTTGGATAAAAGCAGGCTGTGAGAAGAAGGAATAAAATTAACCCCCTATATTCCTGTTTCCAAGAACAGTAACCCCAGGAGTGAGTACCTAGTCCTCCAGCGTGAGCATCAATGAGAGACGCGGCCACTGCCAGCCCTTCGGGGAGACCCAGCTCTCTGGCAGCTTCTGGGCTCAGACCTTTCCCCACAGCCTCTCCAGGAGACAGGACCTGCTTTCCTGGGCAGACACAAGAAAAAAAAAAAGTCAGTTCACAGAACAGAAAAACCAAAGTGTGTGTTATTACAAGAACTCCCTTCCTGTGCCTCAAGTTCTGAAACCAGGAGTGCACCAGAGGACTCGGTGTGATGAAGAAGGAGCTCTCATTATCTGATGTAGGATGGCTCAGGCCATCCCACAGCACTTTAGGAACTCAAAACCCTTCCAAGTCCCACCTAGCCACAGAGAAAGGTTTCCCCACAGGCCATTAAATTCTGCTTGGCACCTTCCCAGGAGAGGCAAAGCAGAAATCCCAAATTCTGGGGCAGTTGCTGCCTGAGCCCCTCCCTGGACAGGGGATGGATGTTCAGCCCAGGCCACGCTCACAAATGGACACTGCACCTGCTTCAAAGGGACAGGCCCAGGTTTTTATTCCCATTTCCACCCTTTCCAGCAGTTACCACTAGGAATAACGTGGCTATAGCAACAGAAACTCTGAAAGAGAAACTGGCTTGAGCAGCAAATTCCTCCTGGTGCAGCTGTATTTCCTCATAGACTCAAATAATCCCTTTTTTGAGCCTTCCCTGGCCCTGTGCAGTGTGGAGAAGGCAGGAACACGACCCCTCCCTGCCAGCCCTGGCCCCAGGTGCCTCCAGCACCACAACACACATCCAACTCTGTCCTGTGAAAAGGGACTGCTCCAATAATTAAATCATGGTGAGAGAGGCTGCTCAGAGCTCAGAAGAACAAAACTAAATTCATTAAACTATCAGAATTTAAGGACACCCCCTGAGAGGCTCCTCTCAAGCTGCTGATAACCAGAGGGACCAGCAGCTGCTGGGAATGCACACACTCCACTGTTTATCTCAAGGTTTGGGGGTGGGAGGCAGAGAAAGGCTCAGCGGGAGCTCCTGGAGACCTCCCTGCCTGTGCCAGCCCTTTTAGTACATTATCTGTAGCGTTTGCTCAACTCAACTCATCTGGGCAGAGTTGGCAGAAGTCCTGTTTAAAATACAAGCCTATTTTCTTCATCAATTCTAGGGAGAATGTTACACCTAAAGAATGTTCTGATTGGTAGAAAGGACATAAAAAATCCCCCACAACAGGCATTAATTAAGAGGAATAGCATTTCATAACATATCAGGAATACACTGATGCCCATGAGCACCAACCTCTAGAAATGCAGTTGTACCACCTGTTGGATGAAAAAAAGGTTATGGCATTAAATTCACAGGTCTTCAGTTTTACAGATCACTTTGTCTTTGCTGTAAATGATGTTGGTCCTCCCCTTTAAGAAGTCACATTCCCCTTCTGCCCCCCTCCTCATGGGTGCAGTGGGTGGAGCACTCTGGGATCACACAGCACACACAACTTCACTGTGTGAATTCCATTTCTCCAAGGGTTTCTGTCCCACTGGCAGCCACACACCTGAAATGCCAGGCTGAACCTCCTCACACTGGAAATTGGAAGTCTGAACAGCCAACACTTTTGCACTTGACTTTGGGTTTATATTCAATATTGGGGGCAGTAACCAAACCTCACCATTCTGCTTCTATGAATGGAAGTGATGACATTCCTCACAAGAAAAAAAAAAGTCTATTTTTTATTAATTCTGTGTTAATTACTTATTGTAAAGTCAAAACAGTGCATTACCTTTTGTACTATAAGTTGGAGTGTAGGATGTTTCTCTTTAAGAGAATTTTGTATTACCTTTCTGGGTTTTTTTTAAGACATTAGAGCAAACTACCAGTAAACCAAAGCTGTTTGCTTCTCCTGACATTCAAAGACCCTGCAGGTGGGAGGAAGTTCAAAAGAGTTCATGCAGCTAAACCCGTATCTTTTTCTTCAGAATCAGTTGTCTGACCTGAAAGCACCCAAGTAGGAGGTAAATACAGCATGAGATGGAATTAATCTGAGAGAAAACCTCTTTCCAGGCACTCCATTCCATGGTTGGCTTGTTTATATCAGTCATGCTAGTCAAACATTTCAGTGTGTCATTATTATGTAGTTATACTCTGGTTTAGAGATCAGGGCTACTATCAGACAAAAATCTTTTCCCACCAGCCTCTCAATGACTGTATTTCTAATTAATGAGCATTGAGGGAGCAATTTCAGAGATAGAGACAATCCCCTCTTCTACAGCAGCAGAAAACAAGCCCAGAGATTCCTCTGGTGGTGCTTATAAACCAGAATGCCCAGCAGCACTGCTGTCCCACAGGGGCACAAAGTGTGGGAGAACATGCAGGGATGGGCTTTTGTCATTTGAAGATGCAGCACAACCATCCTGTACCTTGTCAAAAAAGAATTACCAGTAGAGTCTGCCCCATCTGTTGGGGAAGTCAAATATTCCTGGACTGACAACAAAGTGGGAAGTGACACAGTCAGAAGGGATTACAAAGGGGGGCTCTCCTGGGTCTCCCAACAGCCAGGGAGTGTGGAAAAGAGGTGCCAGAAAATGGGTGCACCACTCTGGCCCTTCTACTTCACCCTCCCATCTCTAGAGAACAGGGAAAGCTCTGCTACACCCACATAAAGTGCTCACCAGGAGCTTTGTAAAAGGGTCTGCATGGCCTCTCTTTCTGGCATCACAGAATTTGCTTCCCCACCTGCGCAGGTGGGAGGGAGTGGCTGTGGAAGGGACTTCACTGAACGACATGGTTACAGACCTGGGAAGGGAATTACAGTTCTCATGGTTAAATCTTCACTGAAAAACTAGAAAACTCAGCCAAGCATCAGCATGCTTATAATCTGTAGGTGTGAAGCTAATAAATGATACAATAAAAAACACAGAAAAGCAACCAGTGATGAGCCACAATTAGAAGTAAAGTGTTTGAAACAGACTGTGTTCCAGTACTGAACTGGGAGGGAGGGGAAAGGATCTTACCTGAGCAAAGCACAGCAGCTTTGGAAATCAAGGGACAGCTACTCTGAGCACAAAGGGACTGTCCAGCTCCACACCAGCCCCTAATTCCAACCTGCAGGGGAACGAGCAGTCCTGGGAGGGGATGGAGGGACGTGGGAGCTGCTGCAGAGGCGGGCAGGGAGAGCAGGGCAGCAGCATAAAGGAGGCACTGAACAGCCCCAAACTCCTCGAGGCTCCTGCCAAAGTAAATGGATGGAGCCCTTTGTTTACAGAAGTCTCCTGTGCGAGCCATTTACCTTTGCTCTAATGGCTTCCAAAATTAGAGCTAAGCAAACAAACCCACACTGGCTGGAGCTGCAGCCTCTCTGTGTCGCTGCTGCAGCTGTTCCACTAATGCCATGCCCTAATCCACAGCCTGCCATTTGGGACGAGACAGGCTATTTCCAGCTATTTTTTCCCCTGCAAAGCAGTGAGTTTACAAAAGGAAAAAGCTGTCTGAATCTCTTCCTCCTCTTTCATCCTTCTTCGAAGGCTTATGTTAGAATTTGCTCTGATGGAGCTTCGTTTCAAGAACTTGTGCAATACCAAGGACCCTCTACCTTTTCAGGTGGGTCCCACAGGAACCAGCTACTTACCAGACACAACCCACGAGGCAGATGATGCATCTTCAGTCAACTTTAGGGATCAAAATTCACTGTGCTGGCTTACTAATATTGAACAGAACGAGGTGCTCAGGGATGTAGCCCTTTTTAAACCCCCAAAGCCGAGCACAGCCCAGCTGACTCAGCTGTGAGACACTCACCCAAACAGCTTTCCAACAGGGCTGCACTTCATATGCACTTGCATTTGGCTGTGTAAGTGCTCAGAAATTCAAAAGGAATCAAACCCAGGGGAGATCTCCCTGTTCTTCATTAACCTGACACAGGGAAACTGGAGTTTGGGGATATCAATTCCTTGCTGAAATCCCACCAGCCTCACAAAGAAACCCAACCAAACATACATCCCATCCCCATTTCACAGCCCCCCAAACTGGACACCATAAATGCCTTCTGATTTATAAGACCATACAAAAACCAGATATCCTGATAGGTGATAAAGAACATGCACTGAAGAATTATCTACTTAAACAAAACAGTGCTAAATAGGAATCAAAGGAAACCTCAGTAACAAGAACCGTCCACTCACAAGGATCTTGCAATAAGCACTATAAGGGATTTTCCCCCTTGATGTTTTGCTCATTACAAAGCATGAAGACAAACTCCAGTTTCTGTGTTTTATAATAATTCTCACAATGCCAAGAGTCTACAAATAATAGAAATAATATACATCATCCCAACCCTATCTCATACACAACACATGGTCAAACATCCCTCTCCAGTACATACAATATTCAACATTTCACTGCAATGTGTATGGCTGCTTTTCTAGAATTTTTAACCCAGCTGAGTAGCAAAAAGAGTGCTACGATCAAAAAGGAAGCAGGATAATGATGAAGACTATAAAATCATAATACTATTTTTTCCTTAGGCCTGAGTGCGTGGTGGTTAAAGGATGTTAGAAACAGTGAGATTTGGGGCTTTTTTAACCTGCAAATACCCCCCATAAAACTTCCCAGCTGGCAGGTAAAGACTTCAGTGTTTTCATGGAGGAAAACCAAACCAAAATGTGCCATTATAGGCTAGTTAATTTAAAAGTGAGAAGAACACTTGGTTAAACAAAATCACTTTGGCTTCCTTCAGTTCAAAATCCATCTCTGTGTACACGAGCTGCCACAGTAGCCTGAGGCAAACAATTTGGGTCCTTTCCATCCCAGTGTCCCATGCAGCCTCTGCCTTTGGCTGAACTAAGTACTTCAGGCAGACATCTCAGGCTGCAAAAATCAAGCACCTTGTGTGCAGCCACATCCTGACACAGTGAAATTGGGCAGTAGACCATTGGTGTCCACTTCAACAGAGACTGCCTGGCCTCTTCAGCCCCAGGGGACAGAGCTGCTCCATGGATAATCAACAAGCTTTCCATGCTAAAGGTCAAAAGAAGGGAAGAAAAGCATTCTGCATCACTGGGTCATGATGGACGTGCCTGAGTTTTGGATTCCAGTGCAGCAGTGCAGAATGAACATCTCCTGAGCATGCAACACACACAGGATGTCCTCCTAAAGGGGTACAACACACACTTGGATGTCTTCCTAAGGACCTAAATGCAATGTATTTCCATCCAAACTCAGCTGCCTGATCTCGCTCTTTTGTTGCAGACAATAATGTCAACATTTACATTTCTGCCACTTTGCAGTATAAAATTCCCAAGGGTCTCTCCAAATACAAAAGGTCATCCACGCAGATGACAGGACACACCTTCAGAGTTGCTCCAGTTTGGTACAGTCAATTTAGCTTGTCTTAATTACAGATTATTACCTAAAAGAATTGGTTTTGTAATAATTCACGTGATAACAATTTCTCTTGGAAGACACAGAACTGAAAGAAAGGACAGAGCAGGAATAAATAACCTTATCAGCTGCTGAAAGGACACTTGTGAATGTCCCAGCCAAGCCTCCTCCCCACCACGTTCCCACAGCACCAGCTCTAATATCTGTGCTGAGAGGACACTGATGCACAGGGAAGGGCTCAGAAATGACTCAGGAAAGCAAGGACAAGGACTGGGGAGCTCTCCAGGTCAACCAGGAGTTTTGGGGAAAGGCTCCAGCAGCTCAGGGGGTTTGTGGAACACGGGAAATTTCAGTGTGTGTGGGTCAAGTGCATCCCTCTGGTCTGCCAGGCAGCAGATGACAAATCAAGTGTGACAAATCAAGTGTGCTCTTTAATTAATATATTCATTTTGAGACATGACAGCAACCAGCAATCAACAACCTGTGAGTCTGAAGTGGGCTCTCCATGGCAGGAAATTATCAAATCAAGATTGGTTTAAGATACACTTTAACGTTCATTTTAAGGAGTCCAACAGCCTCTGACTCGGAGGAAGTTGGCAAATTGTTTGAAACAGTCCTCCTGGTTTTGTGGATCCTGACTCACAAAGCAGACAGAACTGCTTTAAAAGTTCTCTCAGCAGGAGGCTGAGGCCACAAAAAAAGATGAAGAACAAATTGAGACCAGGCAGAGGCAGAGCCAGGTAAAAAGAAGAAATGACCCAGAACTATTCTGAGAAATGTCTTTTTTTTTTCCTTCTTTTCTTTTTTTAGAGCTGTATGAAAAATAAGAAAGTGATAATATCTCAGAAATTTGAATATTAAACAATCCCAATGAGCTCAAAGTTTCTATGACATTTAAACCCAGAAATTCAAAGAAAAAGCTCCTCCTTTTCATACCAGAGAGTTCACAAGTCCCCAGTGCTGCCAGAGCAGAGGAAAATGTGATTCCCCAGGCAGGCAGAGCATGAGACCAGAACTCCAAGAGGGGACAGTGGGAAACTTCTTTGTTATTATTTTTTGAAAGATCTCAACTTTTACTCTGAGTTGCCTAAGCTATGAAAGGACAGCAGAGAGAAGTGCAAAGGAACCAGGTGCCAGCAGGACTGACCCTGATGATAAGCAGGGTGAGTGATGGTTCCTTTCCCAGGGGAAGAGGAATGGGAAATGTCACCCAGGAAACAGGGAGAAGAAACTTGAGCCAGCAGGGCTCAGCCTGTTAAAGAAGAGTTGCTGGAGAGAGGAAGGATATCTGGGAGTAGAGAGCAAAGAGCAGGACTGGAGGTGGTGGGGCAGATCTTATCCAGGTGTGTATCAGCACCTGGTGGGAAGGAGGGTGAGGCAGCAAGGCTCTTCTGAGTGACACCCAGGGACACTGCAAGGGGTGATAGGCACAAACCCAAAGACAGGAACTTGCATTTCAACCAAATGAACAGGTTTTTACTGGGGAAAGGTGGTCAAGGCACTGGGACAGGTTGCCCAGGTAGATTTTGGAGTCTCCATCCTTGGAAATACTCAAAACTCTACAGGACACAGCCCTGGACAACCTGCTGTAGGTCCTGTTTGAGCAGGGGGATCTGGACTAGATAACTTCCAGATGGCCCTTCTAACCTCAACTATTCATGTGATTCAGTGACCTCAGGATGGAAAAAGGATAAAATAAAACAGAAATCACAGCAATGTGCAGCTTTCCTGAGAAAAACTCCTCCTAACTTCTGACTGCTGAATTATGTACAATGAAATAACCCCCAAGGCAAGGAGACACCTGAACACCCCTTTGCACTGGGCCAGTTTCAGCTCCTTTACAGTTGCTACAGCTCTTGGACAGGCTGAAATGACAGGAGCCAGAAAAATGTTAGCATATTTGGATCCCTCTTCACTTGTAAATTCCATGGATTTTGACAGCATGTAAGTGTAAATATCCCCTGATTCATCCCTTTAGGTTTGTTTGAAATTCTAACGTGCTGTAATTTATTGGGGATAGCAAAAGACCACAGAGAGACAGATAACTGCATCTCATATTTAAAAGAATCCCTTTGCTTATTATTCTCTCCCATTTGCAGAGTGTTTTAGAGCTTGTTGCTGCAATCCAGCTTTAGGAAGAACTGGCAGCTACAATCTGACTTGAACAAAAAAATCATCAACCCTTTCTCTCAGCCTTCAAGGAAATCCCTCACATACTCAGAGTGGCACCAAAGACCTTGGAAGAGAGAGAAGAGTGGCAGAACAAATGGATTGACCATTCCCTTCACAGCTGCTGCAGCATCAAGTTAATTCTGACTTAATGCTCCCACCTCAGACTCAATTTCCCCTTTTCAGCCTAAACAAATAAATGAACAGAACTTCCAAGTGTTAAATCTGATTGCTTCTGATAAAACACAAAACCTAAGCAGGCCCTTTAAGTGTAAGAAGTGAGAGATGCAGTGGCATCATTAGCTTTGTATGTGGAAGGAGACACTGGCACATGCCAGTTATGTGAACATAACTATTCACATTAGGAACATGGTTCCTGTATCATCAATTTATTACTAAGTACTACAAATGAAAGAGCATTAGAAAAGAACATCCAATCTTCCAATTACACAGATCCTGCTTTTCAGGACATCCAGAAGTGTCCAGGCACATGAAAACATCAAGTGCCCAAATTCCTGGAATTAAGGGAAGTGTTACAGACAGGGGACTGCAAAGTCAATCTCAGTAACACCCACCCTGCAGCACCTGCAACACTCACCATCTTCGACCCCAAAAAGACCTGGTATAAAATATTACCATTCAATAAAAAAAAATCATTATTTGGTCCCTTAAGTAGCCCCTGAAGTAGAAGGCTGTGGTGGAAATTTATCAGGCATTTCCCTCCAAATGGAATGCACGCTCCAGTACCCAAAGAGGTCTGTGGGACATGAAATTTTAACGGAATTGTTAATGTCTTTCTAGGTTTTATAATACCACAAAGAGATACTCATTGTGTGCTTCCACCACAGCAGAGAAATGCTAATGCCTGTAGCATACACCACTTTCAGAGGGGTTTGGAACACAAGTCATCTTCTCTTGTTGGGCAAATTAATGGGAGCAATAAATTTTTGAGCATCTCCAGATAGGACTCGTTACCTTCAGAGACCTGCTCAGTAAATTCACAATGCACAGGAGGGACCACAGACAACTTATTATGTGGATTCCCTGACCTGAGAAACACAAAATGTCAAAGGCCTGGGTATTTTCAGATGTGGACCCACGCCTGGACGTGGGACATGTTTGTGGAAGAGCCCAAAGGTCACATGGGAGGGTCTCCCTTATCAACAGGGTCGTATGTTAAGTTAAAGTGAAAGCAAGAGGAATGTACTCCCTGGAACCACAAGCACCACTCTGATTACAGTAAATATATTTTTCAAAGGGCAAGAAGTTGTAAAAGTGATGTTTAAAAGTGTATTTTTCAGGAGAAAGAAATATATACATTAAAGAAGTTGCTCTCAGATAACTCCCGTAAGTATTTCCAGTGGCATCACAGTTAAAGCTACTTCCAAAAAAGAAGTTTAGTTGTAACTAATCACCTACAGCTCCCTCTGATTGAAAACAATAGTGATTTCACCAGAGATTAAAAAAAACCCAAACATATTGTTTCTGCCTATTTTACACTGGTAACCTCTGTATTTACTTTTGCTACAGTTAAGAAAATTTTGCTAGTTTTATCGTGGGACATTTTGCTTTGGTTAGGCAGAAGTGATGATTCAAAGGCTGCTAATCTTTTAGGAGAGATACATGAGAAAAATGCCATTATTTCTCTTTGCAAGGGGAACGTGCAGCTCTGAAACACCCCCTTGTATTTGAGCTGACCAAACCTCGAGCAGACACAGCGACTCAGACGAGCCTGAGAAGAGAAAAGGAAATTCCACTGGAATTACTTCAGACCTGTCAGGTTTTTGGTTTTGTTTTCATTTTCGGAGGAGGTTTTGAGCATGCACAACCTCCCCTCGACCTACTCCTACCTGGGTTATCTGACAAGTCCGAGTTTCTGAACCCACAGCCCAGCTAATCCCACTGCTTCAAATTCCTGCCTGTCAGCTGGGCTGAGTTCTCACCCCCATTCCCTCCTTTGGGGCTGCACTTCCAGCACTGAGCCCGTGTCCTTATGGGGCAGAATCCCGGAGCAATCCTATAATCCTATAAGTCCTATCAACCCACCTGAGCTGAGCCCGTGCCAGGTGGGATCCTGTGGCACCTGAGGGCAGGGATGGTGCCCTGCCACCAATGCCAGCCTGGGATCTGTGGGAATCCTCCACTCCCCAAGATCCAGTCCAGCTCCAGTGCTCCACATCCCATCCCTGGGAGGGGGATCTACCCTGCCCTGATTAATTTAAACCCAGCAGAGCAAAGCTGAGCTGATTTGGAGTGCTCTTCCCAAGCCTGACACTGAACACTCACGAAAACAAGCAAATCCCCCAAATTTCCACTGGGAAAAGCATTCCCATTCCCATGTTCAGGGATAAGGGGTGGCAGGAAGCACTTCCACAGCACACAACACTGTGGAGCAGCTCCTGGGCAGGGGGAGAGGTGCTTTGGTTTGGTTTCTTTTGTGTCCTCCTGAAGCCAAACCCTTCCAAGAGACTCTGGAGGTTACACTGTGCTTCTCCAGTTCCAGCCAAAGGGATTCTGTGCTCATTTCTTGAAAATCAACACAATTTTCCAGGGAACTAAACACCTTGACCATTAACTCACAAAAACATTTACATCCTGCAAGAACCACCGATCAAGAGAAGTCACTGATTTATCCTGTGCTTTAACCAATGTGGAAGCCTGATATTGGAAATTAATGATTTTTCTCTTGCTGAATGTCGAGCCATGGACAGATCAGTGTTATGAGGTTTCCATCACAACAAAAGGCCCTTTTTATTAATGGCTACTTTATCATTTAAAACATGTACGTTGTTACTTAAAATGGCAAATTGCTCTGCACTGTCCTTGAAGTGCATTGCATAAATATTGTATTAAAGCCTTAGCTTACACTTCATAAATAATTTATTTTTAAAATACCCTTCCCTGAGCCCACCAGCTGGAGAGATGCTCAATTTTCTGGTAAAAACCTGTATTTATTGCCAGTCTGAGTTTAACTTGTTGAAGATTTGCTAAAAGCCACACGTGATAGATGCTGTAAGAAGTGCATTCAACCCCAACCTCAGGAAACTAAAAAGCCTCGTTGTGCTCCCAGGTTTTCTCCCTCTGCATAAGCAGTTTCAGTTGCTGGGGGAGAGCTGAAATCTGTTCAAGGAACCTTTCAAGCCTAACTTTCTGATAACCTGAAAATGACTTATAGCACATTATGTGATGATCAGGGAAGTTTATGGATTCCATTCCATTTCATTTCACTGCAGTCCTTCCTCCACCATTTCCATTTCGTGTTGCTGCATTTAAACTGCTGTACAAACTTGTTCAAAGTGCCAGACATTAAAAAAAAAAATCAAAGGAAATTTCAGATAATTAACTTTGATGAATGAGCATATTTTAATTCATGTCTGGTAATATTCTTGTTAATGACATGTCTGCTTAGGACATCCATTAAAAGTCCATTAACTTAACAGGGAAAGTCTAATAAAGTTATCCTGGAAATTTTCTGGTGTATTAACGTTATGGACTTTTAATGAATATCTGCTGCAGGAACTGCTATTAGCAAGGCTACCATTCTAATTAAACCTGGGCTCTGAGAGTGGGAAAAAAAATGTATAAAGATAACAACAAGCAGAAGTAGCACTTTTTGTGAAAATGCCTATAAGGGGGATTGGTTACAGGTCACAAATCATGCTATCAGTAACAGCACTAAATGACTCTCTCATGGCCTTTTCCTGCAGCCTGTCATCCAATCCACCCACATGGAGAGGTTCCTTCATGGAATCCAGTGCTGGGGCTCCCAGTTACTCCTCTGTTGTGGAGACTGAACAATGCAAAGGCTTTTTAGGCCTTTCGAAAGGGGAGAAGATGAAAAATTTAAACAATTTCTCCTGAAAATACAAGGTAAAAAATGGACTTAGGAAACCTGCTCCCTGTGGGCATCCAGCCTTCTCAGCAACCACCTCAAGTGCAGCAAGTCCTGCTACATTTCTGCTGACAGTCACAGCTCTACAGCAGAACACCTTTGATACGTAAAAATCTTTAATTCGTAGAATCACAGAATGGTTTGGGTTGGAAGGGACCTTAAAGCCCATTCTATTCCACCCCCTGCCATGGGCAGGACACCTTCCACCAGCCCAGGTTGCTCCAAGCCCCATCCATATTTATTTATACCTTTTATATATAACTTTTTATTAACATATATATAAATCAGCACCCTGATATACCTATTTTTTCATACTTATCCTTCACCAAATCTTCCAAACCAATCATTTCCCAGAAGGTGTCATCCCAGCCTCTGTCTGACGTGTAGGTCCACTTGCACACGACTGTACAGAGGGACCTACAAAAGAGACAACACGGGCACACCATCAGGCAAGGGAACACATTGGGGGTTAAACTCATCACTGGGAACAAGTTTCTGCAAAAGGATCTCCTCTAAACTGGCCAAAAACTCGGGGCATAATGCTGACATTAAAAGAACTGGTTGCTGTTTGGAGAGCACGTCTCGAGGACCTTAAAAGGACCTTGTGTTTAAGATTCTTCTCTGCTGAAACAACCCCTGGTCTGGCCACTTCACTGCATAAATCAAACAGCAAGCCTTGCCTTTGCCTAGAGGACAGCAGAGCAGGAGCACAGCAGCTCACATTGCTGCTTCTCCAGGTCTTGGAAAAACTTCTTATTCCTTATTTTCAAACCAAACTGCAATTTGCAGGAGCTCAGGTATGCCCAGGTCTCATTCTTGATAAGCTGGGGTTGCATTGCAGGAGCAGAACACACACAAAAGGCAACACCACCTCTAGTAACACCCAGAATGGTTTTCTCCCAAAATTATTGATACCCCCAGTCTCTCATTCCCCCCAAAACACAAGTCATGCTCCTGAAGATTTGGTATCACACTGTTGTCTGTCTGAGCACCAGGAATCACCTCAGAAGAGCAGTATTAAACTGTGCCTGAGAAGTCAATGAACTCAGATGTGTTAAAAATGCTAAATACCACCAAAAATTGCAGCTCCACGTAGGCCTGGCAATGCCCCTGTCCCACCAAGGGCAGGACAGCTCAGAGGCACCTCAGGGACACAGAACACCTCAAAAGTTCTCAAAGAGAAACCCATTCAGAGCTGGGTTATCTTTGATGTTTAACAACACAGCCTCTTTGTGACTCATTTCTAGCCAAGGTGATCTCTCACAGACAGACTTTCTTCACCAGGATGTGACAATTTGAACGTGTGTCTTCAAAGCAAACTCAATTTTACTGAAGCATTTTTTGACTTTCTCTGGCAGTTTTGCATGAGTAAAATCCAAATAAAAATCCTCTCATTTTTTTTTGAGTAAAGGAAACCTTCCCTTTCATCCAAGGGAACTACCTAAGGATTGAAATGGGAATCACAGAATTGGAAGGGGCCATGGGCAGGGACAGCTGCCAGCAGTCCAGGCTGCTCAGAGCCCTGGGCACAAAGAGAGAAGCTCTTTTTATTTACTATGCACAAAGCAAAGCTAATCCAGACACTGATACCACAGGAGGAGGCCTTTCTCACAGCTGGAAAATTAACTGGAACTCATCTTCCATGTTCTGGGGGTTTACAGTGAGACCCAACATCCTTTTTTTGTGACACTGAGCAGATTGGGTGATTCCCTGAACTCCCATTTTCTCACCTAGGACAGAAATGTGTATTTTAAGTGCATCATGTTTTATTTCATGCTGTTGTACTGGAGTGAGCACATTTTCACAACCAGAACTCAGGTGATGTTCATTCACATCCCATACTATTTATAACCCTATAAATACTCTAGAGATCATTACAGGGCTGCTCTTAAAACAGTTTTTACACCCTCACTTTTTTTTTTTATTAACAGTTTAAGACTAGGCCAGACAATCACCATTCAGTGCCTGATTAGAACACAGAAAAAGCACGTGACCTGTAACTACAGCAATGACAATGTTGATAAAAGAAATTCCAATTTCCAAGGATTTAAAAGCCAGACACAGAAATCCAATTAGGACCCTTGACAAAAATGGGGCAAATAAATAAATTCTAGGCTGAAGGAAATACTGGGAAAGAATAAACACTTTCCCCAGATCAGTTCATAAAAAAAGGGGTATTTGAAATAAAAAGCACTTCATCACTTGAGGAAAAATTTAGACATAAAGAGCAAAACAACAATGCATCGAGTTTTCCCAAATATGGGAAATACCAAATCAGAACAAATTATCATCAGAACTCAGCATGTCTTTTTCTAATTAACTCGAAGCTACAAACTGAGGCCACACCCTGAAAATTGAGGCAAAGAGCATGTTTTTTAAGCAGGGCCAGTTGTCTCAGAGAGCATCACCCCAAGCACGTGGGCCAGTGAAAGTGGGATGGCAGGAACTCTGCCAGGCCACACAATTCCAGCAGGTCAGAGCCATCTCTAAATGCAAAGTGCTTCCAGGAGAAGGATAAAGAGATGAATGTTTTTGGGATGAGTTTTAATCACAGTATGGAAAACAAGCCAGGAAGGACAACCCCAAATGAAGTGACTGGCAGAGCTCTCAGTGGAAGGTTCTCATACAAAGACCGACCTCAAACCTGAGCTGAAACACCAACACATCCTGTTAGTAGGGTTTTATTTTCATGGCCACAGCAAGGACCTCAAAATTCTCATTGGAAACACAGTCCAGGTGTTTACACTCCTCTGGGATTTAAGCTCCTTGTTCCACTCTTGCTGCCACTCAGGTGTTTAAGGGAACAAGATGGCTTTAGGCAAACCCTTACCATCTAAGAGACAGTGGCACACAGCAGGGAGGACTCTGCTCTCTTAGATAATGGCTCAAGATGAAGGAATTCAGGGTTGTCACTGTTGAGGCCAACAGCATAGGTATCTATTACATAGATTTGTATTCATTTTATAGTAACTCACTCAGAAATTCTCCTCCAGAGAAAAGGAAAGCAAAACTCCTAACCTGGGAAAACTGTACCCAGGAAGACACTATGGCACAGACCAAGCCCCCACACCTACAAAGAAAGCCTCAACTGTGAGAAAATTCCCTATTTCACAGCAACTCCTAAATGTTGTGAGAGGAAGGGCAGGCGTTAAACAGAACCAGCACCGATATTCACTGTGGGATATTCCATTTTCCCTAACTATTTGGCAGTCTTGCCTCAGTTATTTGGCCATGGACACCAGCCTCGTGCTGGCTGAAGCTGGAGGCACCACATGGAGAGAAGCAAATGTTCCTCCTCCTTTACTATCAGGATCCAGTGGGTCCAAAGGTGCTGAGTTCACAGGCAATCCTTGAGGGCTCTCCCAGCTGCCTAATCCAACCCAGCATTGGAGGAGCTGTGGTGTGGAACCCCTCAGCAGCACCATCCATATTTAACCAGGCTGAAACACCATGAATTTAAAGCCTCTTTTCCTCAAGCATATTCCCAACACAATGAAATGAAAGATTTCCTTTCCCTGTTCGGAACAAAAAGTTTTGCTTAGAATATTCCTACTGAAAAAATAAAAACAACTGTTGCACATGGAAAAATTCTGGTTTATTTAAACCAGATTTGCAACAGGAACGTGGTTATGTTTAGAGTTTTTTACAAATTCTAAGTCTGCAAAGAACTGTAGGATCCCACTTGCATCCAACAGCCTCAAGAAGGGAAAATCCCTGCCAAATTTGTCACAAATGTTCCCTACAGCATCTTGCACTGCCCACTCTGAGTTCTTGCACATCTCTTGCTGAAGACCAGCTGTGGAAGTGCTGAAGTCCTGCATGCCCAGAACCTGTGTGGCCTTACAGAGAGTCTGTGGGGATTGAACACACACTGGGAATTCCCAAAATGCTCTCTGCAAGCAACTATTTGCCCCCACTAACCTGCCAAAGGATCCAGGGCAACTGGACTTGTGCTCACTCAGGTGCTCAAGGTGAGTTGGGATGTGGCTCTTCCCACATTATCTGCCCATTCTGAGTATTCTCTCTCCCTCTGCTGTACTTCTTGGAGAGAAGGAAATCAGCCATTAAAAATGGGAAATACTGCCCATTTTTGGTCTAAGCCACCTGCATCAAATGTATCTGAAAGGGAAGGTTGCAAAAACCTCCTCCACAGCTCTTAAAGAGTCACCAGGGCTTTACACTTTGGCCAGTTCTTTGCTGACCCCACTTCCCACACTCCAAATGGGATAAAGTGAGCCTGGACACGACTCCCAGCTCTGCAGAGATTCTGTCCAGCCTGGGACAACACCTGCTATGAAAATACAGTTTGGGGGGCACTTCACAGCTGCAGTTGTCTTCTGGAAGTCACCCTAATTTTGAATAGGCCAATAGGTAAGTCCTGCTAACTAGAAGTCATTAAAAGCAATGTTTTTTCCCGGAAAAGTGACCCCATAAGACATTTCTACAGGACCTTCCCTTCCAGAGGATTGGTACAATATTGGAAAACCAGTCAGTCACCAGCTTTAAGGGCAGAGACCCCTGTCTGGGCCACCCTGGAGGGAATGGAAGCTCTGCTCTTGATGGCAAAGCAAAAGGATCTGCTTTGTTCATCCCAACTGCTCAGACATGAATTTAAACCCATGACCTGAACTGATTTTGCAGGCATCGTTAACAGTGTGATATTTATTCACAGGATCTGTTCTCTGGATCTCCATCCAGTGGGGATGAACTAAAAGCAGCTGCACCTGCTGAGGGCTCTGCCAAAGCTCAGTCCTGCAGAAGTGAGGACGTGGTACAGTCAGACCCCAAAAGGAACAGAGTGGAAAGGGATAAAGTCACTTTCCATGGTCTGCTGGGCAGATTTATTTGAAGCTACAAAGAATCAAGAGCTGAGAAAGCTTTCTGACGTTGTAAAGGCAACAAGGAGACCTGAAACAATGGAGTGTGGCTGTCACAACTTCAAATGTGTTTTTCCTTTTGTTCTGAAAACTTCAAATTTAAAACAGATTTTGGATTCAAGTGCTGCCCAAGCGAACGTCTCCACATATTGACATGTGGCCCAAGCTGCCAATGTCCTCCCAAATTATGCACCCACAGTCTCCAAGCTTCTCTCTCACAGGAACGATCGAGTCCCTGCTCCAACACAGCCCCAGATCCGACTGTGGTTTGTGCAGAAATGTTCCAGACAAACCCATGGACACCCAGCACACACATTCCAGCATCCAAGAGCAGAGCTGGGACTGCTGCTGCAAGAGCCTGAAATACAGCTGAGCTTATCAGGGGGCAGGAGGGAATATGGAATTCCTTCTGCTCCCTTAATGCCATATCCATTAACAAACACCCTTTGGAACAGAACCACGCTTTGGATCCACACCCACCACTGGCACTGACACCTGCCATGCCAATGGCTCTGCCTGCTTTGGGGGAAAGAGGGGAAGGAGAGGGCACTTTGTCCTAAGGGAGTAATTCTGAGTAATAGGAGAAAAAAAGGTGGCACTTGGTCATTGAGCCTTGAAATGCATAAAATGCATGAGAGCTGCCCATGCTGAATGTTGGTAAAATCATTTAAAGTCACGGTAAAATTTAATCCCCTGATGAAATCAGAGAGGTGAGTTGAGCTCAGGGGGTGTGGGAAGAGCTGCACTTGCTGTCACCCCGTTCCTACAACACAAATCCCAAGTTCCCAATATTTCCAGCACACTCTGTGATTATTATGGACCCAAAGCCCATGAAACTCCTGCCTGCCCAAGCCCTTTGTGTCAGCAGGGCCCTGGGACACGACTCGTGCCTGAAAAGGGCTTTCTTCTTCCAACAAAACATTAACCAGGCCAAACAAAGCAGACAGGTGGGGAAGCCTGTTTGGGACAAGGAGCAGATACGTCCCAGTTGCACTCACAGGCCCTGAATTTCAGTCTTTGCATGTCTGAGGACTTAAACTTGCTCAGTAAACTCAGTAATCAGAGTTAGCAACCCCACCAGCTTCGTCCTCTTCTTATGCTCAGAGTAACACTTGTATTTACCACAAATAATTCAAAGCGGTCTGGCTGCCATTTAGATTTTTTTTTCTTAAGGAAGTTAAAAGAAAAGTTCTCTCCCCACTTTGAAATCTTCACTAAAACTGCAGAGAAAAAAGTGAATAATACAAATGTGAACGGCCAATATTTGTTAACATTAAGGTCAGTGGTGATTTTGTCATATTTCACAGGTGGAATAACATTAAACTCCAGATCTCAACCTTTAAAAGTTAATGGTGGAAAAATTACTTGGATTTTTTCCTCACGATAAGGAAAACAATCTCAGAAAACATCTCTTCAATTTCAAAAAAAAAAAGGGATTTAAGAGAAAAGTGTGCAAGTCTGGTGGAAGCCACCAGTGCACGAAGCCACCCCCCCCCAAAGGACAGTAAGCATCACCTACAAGCTGGACACTTGAACCCAATGAGGATCCTGATATTTGACTATTTAATACCTTTCCAAACCCTTTCGAGCCTTTTTGTTTTGTTGTTGCAAAACATTATATTGAAGTACCACATTTGGTGTAGGGATTTCACAAGTTTTCTTCCAAATCTGTGTTTAAAACATTTGTTTGATGAGATACCCCATTCCCTCCATCGTTTCCTGCACACTCATAACTCAGTGACCTTGTAGGGTCCCAAAGCTCCCCCACAGCCAACAAGAGGAAATTTTGGGTTAAAAACCTGTGAACGTGTATCCAGCAGCTCTGCTGGCCTCACATCTGGACCGGTGGCACAGCTTTTGTGTGAAAATCCAAAGCAGGGCTCCCTTGCCCTGCCACAAATCCCCACCCAAAGCATGGCCCATGCGAGAGGAACAGGCTCTTGTGGGCACATCAGAGCCCCTGAGGGACTGGGACCCATCAATCTCTGACCCACAGAGCATCAGGCATCACAGCAGGACCTCCAAAGTTATTTCTCAGCGAGGTTTTCAGGTGTTTTGTTGGGATACAGAGTGTAGGAGCAGCACTCTTGGCTCTCCTGAGCACATCCCACCACCCCTCAGATCAGTGAGCAGCAAAGGCTTTCAATTAGCAAATCAAAGAGNGAAAGGGGGGGGGGGGGAATATTAATCAGCCCAAACCCCGCTCTAGTGTTTGGTGTTCATGCTGTAACACTTGGAGGTTTTTGGCTGACTTTTGAAATCACAGAATTTTCTAAGCACATCAATTGCTTACTTAAAGGGATAGATTTTATTGTATGAAAAACACAATTCACATTTGCAATTTTCTACACCCACATCTATAATTAATCTCCTCTGAATACAGCCACTCCCTGACAAGATTCCATGTTATATTTAAACTCTGGATGCCACTTTGAAAAGAAAAAGAAAGAACAATAGGATCACTTTCAAAGCCTACATAGCAGCACAAGGTTTCAAAGCAACCAAGTGCTTTCAACTCTGGCACATCAACCTTCAGACCACCCCAACCAGAGCAAAGAGTCACCTCCAATTACCACCACAATGAAAACGTGCTGGATAAAAATTCAACTTTTGAACAACTTGCCAGAGATGTGAAAGTGTGCATTGGATAGGCAAGTATTGGAAGCAAACTGGCATGTTTAACTCTTCCATAAATGCACACACACGTGTATTTATACACACACAGATGTTTCATTTGGTTTGGGAGAATGTTTTTGTCTGTGTTTGCTGCAACTTATTTAAACCTGTCTTTCAAAAATACAAATAAATGCATCAAGCACTGCAAGTATCAAAAAAGTCACACGACAGAAGGTGAATCACACCAACTACAATAAGATGATGTTTCTTCCATTTGTATCAGAGTTCAATTCTTTTAAAAAATGTGTTTCTCTTTAGAAACATGCTATCAAAAGACTGAAATACTTGGACTCTTGAATTCAGTTTTCCTAGAAGTTATGTCACCAAACCTGAAGGGAACCATCCATCTCAAGTGCAACATATCAAGGCAGATTAATCCCTCGTGTGCATCTAATGATTTCAGTGGATTCATACCAGGGATGCACTTAGTTAAACATGTTGAGTTGGACCAGAAAGCACAAAATCAGAAGATTTTATCCACCCACATATGCCTCACCATGTCATGAGGCAAAGGGAAGCAAACAGTCAGCAGACTGCTTAGCTTTTTTATTAATTTCATTCTGTATTATATTACAGCCACCCAACAAAGAGTCAAGCCCATTGTCTTCGGCATTGTTGAAAAAAGTCATAATGAGACACAGTCCTAGACAAAAAAAATGTATTGTCTAGACAAATCAGACATAGCATGTGGGATTGGAAATATTAATCCATCCCCTTAGAAGATGGCAAACAGAGGCACGAAAACCTGAGGGATTTGGCCAGGGGTCAAGGAGTAAACCTCATTCAGCCCCCTGAGTTGAATGCTGAAGTGCAGAGACTCAGCCTGGAGACAGAGGCAGGAGGAGGGACACCATCCACAGACTGGGATGCTGAATATGTTAAAAACCTTGCTGTGGACAAGAGAGCCTAAATCCTTGAATACCAGAGGAACGAGAAGCCTGCACATATATAAAAGTGAATCCCTGGTTTAAGCAATCACTGTATTGAGTTTTAAAAGCTTAATAAGTGGAGGAGAGGTTATTATAAAAAAAAAAATCATCCAAAACTGGCAAGGGAAATGAAAAGCAAAAGTGGAAGCAGAGCCCACACAGCCCAGCAGCCTCAGGACCTCCCTCCTGTCACTCTGCAGCATCAGCACCCTTTCAACCCCACTGCAGCACAAAAACACACATCCCTCAAGCTCAGCATTTCAGGCAAACCACTCTGCCATAGGAAGTCAAATATTTGGTTCAATTAAGAGCTTGTATTTAAAACCCCATATTTTCTCCTGTTACCTTTTCCAGGCAGCTAAAAATATGACACAACTACAACTGGAAGTGTCAGTGCCCAGTGCCCAGCTCTGCAAAGCTGAGCTTGGGCAAACCCAGCACAGCTCGAGGCTTCACCAAAGACTCCATGAAGGCAGTGCAGGGATTAAGCAAAGGCTACAAGTCACTGAGGAAAGGGAAGGTGGGTCTCACTTCCCTGGCTTTAAACAGCATGAGGTGATTCCCTCCAGCTCCACCAGTTTGTCCCAGCACATCTGCCAGCACCACTGGGTGCCCCAGCCACTCATCTGTGTTATACAGAGAGGTGTGTGTCAGATATTTGGTGTTGCAGGGGCAGGCTGTGGGAAGGTCACACTCAGTGGCCCTGTGTCATTCCACTGGGAAAAGAGTAGACACTGGCACAGCCAACATTCCTGTTTGGGGAGCAGAGGGATTTGGGAAGTTAGGAAGGGGGTTAGGAAGTGTGGCAGATGCTGAGGGTGATGCCTGGCCAGCACCACGTGCACACTCACACTCTAGACACCAGGAAAGCAAATCTCCACACCAGATGCCCCACAAGGTGGTTTCTGCTGTCTTCATGTAATGGAGATGGGTTAGAGTGAAAAGTTAGTGAAAAGCCCCACCCTGGTAACCCTCACAGTGATATTTTAAGAGAGAACTATTAATGCAGAAATCTCTACATTTTACTAATCCATGAGTAAATAATGTACATATTCTGAACACCAAGGCTGCTGATAGTCTGGTTGGAGACAGGTGTGAGTAGGAAGTTCTCAAGAACTGTCTCAGGGGGTTAAGGGGAGTTGTTACCAGCTTAATCAGGCTGTGCTCAAGGGGAACCTTGCCCTTGTGGCCAGACAAAGCCTAAGTGAAACCAGAGCAGGAGCAGGGACATTGCCAAGAGTGCTGCAGGAAAAGAAAATTCTAACAACTGCATTTCGATGGAGGCTGATCCCATTTCACATCCTAAACTCCAGTGTTGAGCACTCCTTCACTGCTCCAAGTCTGCAGGACAGGACACAGGTGCCATGGGCACCCAAACCAAGAACACCAGAGATCCCCACACAGGCAACGAGCTGGGCTCACATCAAATCCTAAAATCACAACTCCTTCTTAAATACTAGATATATCCAGTCAGAATTTATAGCCATTAGTATCAATTTTTGAAAACATTTTGTTAAGTCATTGAAATCACAGCAAAAGCAGGAGGGCTCATTTCACATCCATCACACATGAATTGCATGCTTGTATTTTAATACCTCAAACTAGAGCAACAGTGCATCTATTTCTAGACTATCTTTAATGGTTTGCATTCACACCTCCTTGTAACTGCACTTACATTAAAAAGAGGGTAAATTTCTGAGCCAATCTCAAAAAGCAAAGAGACCAACAGTATTGTTTGGATAGATGTGGGATCTCACAAGCCAAACAAAGAAAACCCCACCAAACAGAACCACGAGGAGGCCTGAAAACAGTAACAAGCGAGTAAAAGTACACAAAAATTGCCATAAAGTAAGAATGATTTCACATTTCAGCTTGTTCACAACAGTAGGGAGAGGAATGGGAGATCAATACAGAAAATAGGGAAGGCTAGAGTAGATAAATCAAGGGTTGTTATTCCTCAAAATACAGCACTAAAGGCACTCAAACAAAACAAGCAATCATTCTGAAAAAGGGCATTGCTGGGACCAAGAGGAAAGGAAAACAAAAAGGAGGCTGAATTACATGGGTATCTAGACTGTTTCCAGTCAATAGCAGAGAGAAACAACATCAGGGCACATAAATGCTCATTTAATGTCCCCAGAAGGATGCTCACATGTTCTGTTCTAGGATTCCTTTCCCCTTTTATCTCCCCTGAACCCGTTACTGCTGCCACAGTGAACCAGAGGGGAAGATGCTGCTCTTCTCATTTCAGGTGCCTTAGCCTGTGACACAGGGAAGGTGGACACCAATGGTTTTCACCTTCCTTTAGACCTTAAAAAACAACTTCACTGCCCCTGGGAATGCTCCTGCAGAGCTCTCTCAGGGGCACAGCTCAGCCTACCAGGCACTGCCCCAGCTTGCCTGGCCCCAGCACTGCAGAGGCTGCTGCTTGAACCTGCAGGGTGGAGTTCACCACTGCCCTCAACTCTAATGAACCCTTTCATGCAGCTCTAACAACACTGCAATGTTTGTCTTTCCTGGGACCTGAGTTATACCACAGCACTTGCAGAAAATACACTCACAAATGCTGCAAGCACAGAGAAGAACGAGCTAAAAAAGTCAACTCAAAATCCCTTGTGTTAGAGGCCTGAAAAAAATGCTTTAGTCCCTCTTTAATGGTTTATTGCTTTTTAACAACAAAAGAAAGAGAGAATTTCTGCATTTATGTGTTTTACCAAATTAAAAGATGCACTTAAAAAGTTCACTGATCATAAAGAACCTATACTTTTTATGTAAGAGAAATTAAGAACAAACTTTATAAACACAATTTTGCAGACTATTTATCTATGAGCTTGGTCCTCCAAAGACTCAGGTGTGAGTAACTTGACCCAAACAGTGTCCATGATGTCAGTGGGAGCATTTATGGGAGTCCCTGGTTTGCATAAGCCCCTGCAGGATTGTGCCTGACTTATTCCCATGGGATGGTCCTCCCTCCCTCCACAGCCAGCCCAACACCACCAGGCTGCACCTTCTGCCATTCCTGTCGGTGTAAAGTGGTTGGCACCTTGACAAAGAAAAGCACCAAGAGAATGAACTCCCTGCCCTTCCAAGAGGTGAAAGGCCAACTTTCACAAGACACAGAGAAAGCCCAAGGTGTGAATTTAACCAAGTTCTCCTGTCCTGACTTGCCATGGATGGTATGGGAATGGTGAGGAGGGATAGCACGAGACCTGCAGGAATCAGAGACATGTAACTGTGCAGTGCAGAAATTAAAACCATAAATAAATACATCTACATCCAGATCCAAAAATAACAAGTGCCAGCTGAAGAGAATTTTCTGGAAGAAGGAATAGCGTGTCATACCATGGATTAAATTCACAGTACCTGAACATCTGAAGATGCTTTTGTCATACAACAAGTGCTGCCAGTCATGTTGGAGCAACACCACATGAAAACTTCTCTGGGTGGACGGACCTTGATTTTTTCAAAAACAGTTTCTTCCTAATCAATGCCAATTAATCTCAACCAACAACCTCCAGACAGTTTGCAGATTGGTATCTGTGTCATCCTGAAATGACAAACTATCTTTTCGAGGCCTTAAGTGGCCCAAAAGTTCAGCAAAGGAAAAAGAACATTGTAAGAAGAACAGTTCCCCAAACATCCCTCCCACCAACAGCCTGTTCATCCCAACATGCCTGCACAGCAAATAAAGGACCCAGACCAGCAAAGCACTTAAGCACAGGCTTTAGCTTTGAGCACGTGCCTTAAGTGCTTTGCTGGAAAAGGGCCCAAAGCAAAGAACGAGCCTGGGGAAGTGCAGAGCCCTCCACAACTGCAGTGGCTGCTTTGTTTTCCCACCCCAGTTGCTCCTAAACACCCCTTTGGGCTCAGCACCCTGCCCAGTGCATTCCACCCCTGTCACAGGCACAGTGACCTGGGACAACCCACCTCTTCACCCAGCAAAGTGCCACGGGTTGGAAAGGGACTGCAAGGTGTGCTTGGGATTTGGGCTACTTAAAAGGCACAAGTAGGAGCAGCATCTCCACATCTCTTACAGGAAAACCCACATGAAGGCCCCAACCATTAAATACTCCTTCAGCAGCTCACCACACAAGCTGCATTGTCCTGACTCTTCCTCCTCTTACATCCAGCTCCACAGGACATATTTGGGAGACCCCATGAAGAGGGCACAAAACGCTGCCACAGGACCAATGGCTCTTCTTGCAGGTCCCACTGGTGAAGGAAAGCCAAGCTTGAGGAAGATAATTCCTGACTCTGGGCCTTGGGAATGTGAGTGTCTTTTTTATTACCTCCACCTCGGTCCATTAATAACATTTTTATAAGTATCAAATTTGCCCCCAAACGAAAATGAAAACAAAGTTCCCTAGAATATCTTAAGCAATGCACTTAAGTGAAAGAAAAAGGACTGGAGCCCAAAAATGGAAAGATGATTAGGGAGGTAGGTGAAGTTTGAATGAAACAATAATAAAAGCCCTAAGAACACATCATATATTCATAGTTCTTGAATCATTAAGGCTCTGCATGACAGCTCTCACAAGCACCACTATGGCAAACTCACTGACTTTTAAGCAGGAGTGAAAGTGTTTAAGCCCTAGGACAAATAATTTGAAAATCTCAGCACAAGTCTGATCTCAGAGAGTTTAAAGGAATGCAGACTGCCCAAAAACACAGCAGCTGTTTGTTTTTTCTGCCACCTTTCCAAGGTTCATGTCTGGAGTGAGGATAAACAGTTCTGAAAAAAAGTTATGTGGAGTTCAGACTTTAAGAAAATAAAACATCAGACTAGTATTTCTTGAAGAAAGAATAAAAAAAAGCCCCAAACCTTAAATTATTCAGCCCTGAAAGTTTTCAGGTAGAGCTCTCAGCAGCAGAGCTATATGGCTGGAGGCTTCAATGTATTAAAAAGCTTGCTCTAAACCAGCCTGCATTTTCAAAAGCTTGTCCTGATGTGGTTTTCTTGAGCAATATTCCCCCAAGCAGAGTTTCAGACTTAATGAGGCCAAACTGTATTCCCTATTTCATGCACACAAATACAAATAGAGGCCCTTTCAGATAAACCAACAAGCAACTGAGATAGTGGGTGAAGCCTCCATCAGCCTGAAGTGATTTCCACCAGCACAGTGTCACAGTCAGAAGGTTAATTTGTGCTGTCATTTTGGACATCCGTCTTTATACTCTACTCCCTTCTTTCTCTCTTTGTGCCAAAGCAAGTGAGCACCTATTTTAATTCATTAATATGTCTCTTGATAGGCTGGGCAATCAGAAATCTTTTAACATTTTAGTAGCTCTAAGTTTCCTTTGAGCCCCCTTTAAAGAGAAATACCCTGGAAAAGAAAGGGTTAACAGGAAATTTCCTTGGATAAGTTACCAGTGGAGCTAACTGGTGTAAATAAGGATTGTCTGTGTTTTACAGGCAGGTCAGGAACAGCAGTCACCGTGCTGAGATTCAACATCTGTTTATGAACTGTCCTTATACACAAAATGAAGAGCTGCTGCAGGACAAAATAGACAGAACCAGACTGGCTTAAACAATCCCTGCAGAGACTTCCCCTGCCACATCCACACCTGCTGCCAGGGGGCACCTGAAAGTAAAATTATATCAGATTTCTTCTCCTCAGAAGAGTCTGCCTTTGGTATTTTATACACAGTGAAAAGCCAGCATCAGAAACTCCCAGGAACAGTTTCATAGAAGGGATCTCAGAAGATGGAAACCACAGGAAAATAGTTTTCTGTGTATTTTATGGCATGTTCACCCCCTCTCATCACTTTTAATTAAAGATGAAGACACCTCAGAAGTGTTCTTTTTCAGAAGAAAGAGCTCACCTTGGCAAATGAGGCTGGAAGGAGAGGGGAGGATCTAAACAGTTTCAAAACTGTCAATCTCAAACTACAGCGAGTCAAAGTTGAAGTTACATCCCTCACCCTTAATAACATGTACCCCACATGGATAAATGGGAGTGGGATTTGGGGTGGGGAGGAGTTTGGATGTAACAGGCACATCTCTGCACATCCTCATATTTTTCCCAATCCCTTTGAAATTAAACTAACAGCCATGGTGCAATCTGAAATCCCCCGTCCTGTCCACAGGAGAACGAAGCTTCCCGTGCCTGCCAACCAAGAAGGACAACTGCAGTCACCTCTGCCAGATCCCACCACATCCACCACTGCTCCATCTGCCCCTCTGGGGGCAGACACTCAGCATCCTACCATCGACATTTAATTAAAGAAGGTGGTACAAAAACAAACAGCCTTTCTTGGAATGTCTTTGATTCCATAAGTACATATACATTTCATCCACTGGAGGCTGAATTACAGCCTTTCATCTAATGAACAGCTTAATGGAATGGCACTGGAATAAAGGACGGGGGAAGGCAAAAACAAACCCTTGGTGCTTTAATAGAGCACAATATGTATTTATACAATCTCAGGCTCACTATCTGGCACCATTAATCTGCAGAGTGCAGTGGAGTACTGCCCACCCCAGCGCACAGCAGGCACTGACCCCCAGCCCAGGTCCACATCTCCGTGGGAGCAAAGCAGCAGATGGTCCATCACAATGGAGAAATGACAGAACACATACATAGAAGTGTCTGCTTTTTTCAGACACATTCTTGAAAGCACTGTATCATTGATCTAAGATTATTTTTATAGGCAGATGACAGGTCAAGCATAAAAGTGCTCTGTTTTAAAGGTTACGGAGTTGGCACGCTTGGTATCACTGCCATGGACAGAGAAGAGTTTGCTTTTGAAGTCTTCCTTGTCAGGTTGTTTACATTTCACAGTTAAAAGGCTCCTCTCTGGAGAACATGAATGCTAAAACAAATAAGAGAAAAAGTCCTAGGCAAGCTAATGCTCTTTAAAGAGATAATCTAAATCAACCCTGACACCATCAGTGTCATCCTAAAGCATGCTGAGAATTTCCAGGGAAAGTTACTCACTCTAAGCAGATTCAGAGAGGCAGCCAAGAAAAATAAAGCAAACCTGTAGGTAAACTGCCTTCCAGGCCAAGGCTGTTGCTCCAGCCATGGATTACAGGGAAAGGGGGAGCACTCCAGTGGGGAAAAGCATTTGTTTGGGAAGTCTGGAGGAAGAACTGGTCCAGGATAAATAACTGATAGTGTGATCTGTGGGAATGCCTATGGAGCACAACACCTAATTCTCAGTGCAAGGCAGACAGAAAGCTGGATGCCCAGCTAAAGAGTACAACACCTAATTCTCAGTGCAAGGCAGACAGAAAGCTGGATGCCCAGCTAAACTCTTAGAGGGATGTTACTCCTCCAATTATACATCTCTTTTCCCAGCTATAAATTAATAATGCCACTTTCTTACTATAGAGCAGCATTTAAAGCCTGAATTTATTAAGACTCTGACATAGGCAAGGTATTACAGAAGAATAAAGTTTTTTTAAAAAAAAATTAAAAATCCAAAGACAAGATGAAAGAGCTCCTTATGGAATAATAAATTTCTGTGAGTTTGAATACTTCTCAGCACTGTATGTACACACACAATGCCCAGACTTCATGCCACACAGCTTTCTTTTCCTTCCCTGGATGAGAACACTGCTGGAATGTTATTGTTTGCAGGGGGGTGGTTTTTAAGAATTTACTGTGAATAAATGCATTATACATGTGCACACTGCAACGCTGCCAGGGCTGCAAGTGACCCAGGAGTTCAGAAACATTGGTATTTTCTTATCTGCTCCAAATTTCTGCAAGGAAGCAATTGTTACCCAGCTCTGGCTGAACACAGACCCAAATCTCCCAGGGGACAAGGGCTCAGTGTGGGGCTTTCCATGCTGTGTCACCAGGAAGGGTTCAAAGGACATGACAGGTTGTTTATTACATGCCTTGTACCACCAGGGTCTGAGCTCTGATGGTGCTCACAGGAGCTCAAACACCCTGAACACCCAGTGGGTGCCTGAAGATGGTTGTAAAAAATGAGATGAAGAGAACTGAAAGGCAACCAACTCCTCTGTGGTTTCTGTCTTGCCTTTCCTCAGAATTTAAGGCCATAACACCACAACCTCCTCCAATGCTCCCCCAGCCCCAGCAAAGCACAGTTACCCAGTGCCACCACTAGTGAGGATCCCAGCTCAGAGACTCCCAGCCACCTCTTCCCAAACTTTATTAAGTCAAGATGATCATCTGGACCTCGGAGAAGTTAATAATTACAGTGCCCATATGTATCTATATTGCTCCTGCACAGCATCAACAATGAGAGGGTTGTTCAAACACACTTCTTTGCTCCGATGGAAAGCTCTGTGTGCACCACTCATCAGCTCCAGTAAATGTTAATTACCACTAAAAAAATAAAAGATGCACAGAGTATTTTTATTTAAGAGGCTTTTTATGATGCAGGATGTTGCATTTTGAGACCTCTGACAACAACAAATATATGAACTCTGATTTTTTTACTTTTTCCATTATTACTATCATTTTTCTGAAGTGCTGGAGGACACTTTAACCATCACACAGACACTCACACACGCTCTCAAACTACCACACTAGGCAAGATCAGAGCTTAACAGCCAACAAAACACACATTCAATCCCTGAGATCATTTTCCTGAAATAGAAAACTACATATGTTTCTCAAATTTCACATCAAGCCACTGCACAGCCCGAGCTGCAGGGGAGAGGGGAGCCAAGCTGCCTTTGGGCTTGGGGGGGAGGCAGGACCTGAAAACAAGACGATTCCTCTGCTATCCCCACGTTCCTCGTGCCCAATCCGGGCTGAACAAACACTCCCTGGAACTGTGTTTGTAGCTGGGCTTGCTTATCAAGCAGCCTTTGCTTTGTCAAATTAAGACACATTGCCTTGGATTAGTGAGACTCCCTGAGTTCACGATGACTTCATGGTTGGCTCAGAGTTCAGTGTCTCCGTGGAGAGCTGCCAGGAATACATCCACTGCCTGCCCCAACCCTTTCTATACTGACCTAGCTGGCTTTTCTTCCCTTTCAGCAGCAAAAGAGCACAATAGGAAACAAAGGGCCAGATACTGCCGCAGCTAATTAACAATCCTCACTTCTTAAAAAAATAATCAGAGGAGTAAATATTTGAAGATCTCAATGCAAGGCTCTGCAATGCAATGCCTCAATGTATGTCCAAAGCTGCTGCAAAGGGACAATGCGCTTTTTCTTCACAGTGAGACACCATGAAGGGCTCCTGTTCTTGTGGAAAACACATTAAGCTTCTTTTGCTAATATTTTGTAAAGGGCACTTGTACAATAACAATAGCTAAAGCTTCCTGTTTGCCTGTGTGCTTCCTGGCTAAGGTTAACGAGACCTGCTAACAATTCTCTTTAGCACACAGAACTCTTTCAGGTTACTCTGAGGACTCAAGGACACCCCATTTTTNAAAAAAAAAAGAGAGAGAAATCTAACAGTAATGGCCCACACTGCACCTGCCCTTCACAGCCCTGCTAACTTTTCCAGCTACACATTTCCTACTTTCTGGATCAGTCCGTGTGTCACCAGTCTCCCCAGAACATGTTTTGAATTTATTAAAAGCCTGATAGCAAGAGAATTCTCTCATTTGGCAAAGACACCATCACAGGGACACTTGCTTTTGGCTCCATGACAAGAAATCCAGGGTACTTTGTTTGTCCAACCCACAAAAACACCATCCCTCCTCCCCTCCCAAGCTGCCCTTCAAGATAATTCTCCCTTCTCCAAACAAGTCTGGAGTCTTGGGTTTCAGGCCATAAACAGGCCAGAGCCCCCGAGTGCAGCTCAGGACGTCGTCACTGCCACCCGGGCTCAGCTCTTGGGAAATATTCCCTCGGCCCCTTCCCTTCCATGGAGAGGCTCCGCTTTCAAACCAGCAGGCACAAGATCCAAACAAGAAGCCAAAGTCCAGGGCCTGGCCAAAGGGTATACATTAGTCATGGCAAGGCTGGGAAGGAAGGGAAGGGCAGCTGGCCCCAAAAAGCGGGTGTCTGCACTGCTGCAAGGATTGCCCAATCCTTGAAAAACACACAGACATCCTCCAGATAATCATCTAACTCACACCAGTTTGTTTTTTCAACTCTAGACCTTAGCTCCTCTTCCAAACTCTCTCCTTTTTCAGAGTTTCCAGCCCACCTGGGTAAAACATTTGGTGAGGACTCCCCTGGCAGAGCAGTAAAAGCAAGAAACCCCCTAAGAGTGTGTGGATGTACCAGCTTAGGAGACAGAGGGATGAGCAGCAATGAAATCCCAAAGGTATTCAGCTCCCTGGACACCTCTGAGCGTGCAGATTTAATTCACTCCTCCCAATCCCACAGGGGATATCACAGAGCAGGGACCTCAATCCAGACTCTTGGATTCCAGAGCACCTTCCCAGCTTAATGTTTGACTCCAAACTTCCATCACTGCAGTTCAGCAAAGGAGCAGTTATTGATCCCAGCAGGCTCTGCATCAGCCCCAGTAACACCCAAGGAGTTCCCTGGATTCCAGTCAGTGCATCTCAGCCATCTCAAGCCCTAAGGAAAAGCAACTGGAAATGGGCTACAAATAAACCTTAAGGACTCAATCACTGCTTAACTTCAAGACTCAGCTATTTAAATGTGCACGAGCCAAGGAACTCATAAATAAAAGATAACAATTAGTCAAGGTACCTTCCTGCTGCAAATACACTGTGTATTAACACACTCCCTCCCTCTCACAGACATACAAATATGGGTTATGTGGTTCCCAGAAATGCCTGTTATCAACTGCAAGCATTTGCTTTCTACTTGGCAGCCTGAAATTACCATAACAGATTAATTTCTCTCTTATAAAACAGATCTTCTCTGGAGAAACTCACGATCCTGAGATCTACTGGAAGCAGATCACTTGGAGAAGTTCCCCCCAAGTCTATGAAATGTGTGTCCCACCCTTTTCCCTGTCATGAGGACAAGCAGCTGAAGCCTGAGCAGACAATTATTTTCCACAGGAAAATTATCTACATCAACATCCCTATATGAGATGAAGTCTCTACTAGGTCATACATTACTTGCCCTTAAATATTAACACATCTAGAGGATAATAATGTGGGGGGAAAAAATCTGCACAAATATTCAGTTTGTTCCAGCTTATTTTTTGGTGATTTTGGGAGGTGGCTTGTAGCACAACGTTGGACACTCCCTATCTCACTAATGTCAGCCTGACATTCTTCCCTGTGGTTCCAAATCCTCCTGCCCAGGTTTAATCTCTCATTTGTTACAGCTCACCCCAAATGTAGCAGAGACCAGCTCATTTTGCAGTGACTGGAAGTGGCCCTGAAGCAGAATTGGGTCTAAACACACAGCACCTTTGAGGAATTTGTGTGTGAATCCCACCCAGCCACAGCTCAGCCCTACTCTTATGTGCAACACAATCCTTCAGGAGACCTCAGAAACCTCACTGGAATCACAGGTGTGCATCTCTGGTAAGGGCTGAAAAGTTCCAAAACTTAAGAGCTGTCAGTAACACTTTAATGCAGAATAGTTCAGGAAAACTCAGTGGTCTTTCACCAAGAAGAAATAATAAAAAATAACTTCTTTATTATAGGAATATTACAGGCAACAGCCTTCCAAGAACAATGGCAATCAACAATTTGGAGCTTGTGCTTTTGCAGCTGATGGGTGGGTGTTGCTCAGTGAGATACAGAGCAATTTCAAAGCCAGGAGGTAAAGAAGTCTCAGGGAATATTTGAGGGCAAGAAGCCTTTGCTGTTTATTGCAGTTCCACTGGAAAAAACCTTGGCAACAAGGCAGCTCAAGCCAGCAGAATGAAAGGGGAGAGAGAAACAATTCCACACTCAGAAACACATCAAGAACTGCTTTTCAAATATGTCCCATTCTGATCTCACACACGACCTGAGCGACTTCACTGAAGGCAAAAAGACAATACATGGCTTTTTACACAACGTTTCAGAGAGCCCCTTCAAAATTTAAAGAAGCAAGGTCTTTCCTTTTGGAATTGCATTTATTTTGGTGAAATCCTCATCACCAAAACAAATCTTAAAAAAAAATGAATCTTTCTTTTATCAGGGCCAAGTCCTGTCTGATTCACAGTGAGTAACACCATGTCTTGCCCTGTGAATGGGTTTCTTTGTGCTCCAGGGGGGAAAAGGTGGCAAGAATCTTACACTTGATAAATCCACAATTCCCTTGGATTATGAGAATATGCACGACAAATTATTTTACTTCACCAAACCACATGGGAGTTCCCAAAAAACAGGCATGCATGGGGGAAAGCAGAGAAAGGGGGGGAAAATGAGGTTTGAGTCCAGCAAAACATTTCTTGTCCTTATTTTCCTGTAAGACATTCCACTAGAGCCAAAACAATGGGCTTAATTTTGGGGCAGCACATTAAGGCAGCAAAGGAGGATGTACAAGGAACTATTTTATCCACAACAGAAGACTCTCAACCAAAAACAGGGGAGGATTTAGTCCAGAAAGTCTCCTCCCAACTTTTGCCAGTACAATCAAAAACTTTTAAAATAATCAAATTGTCCCTGCTAAGGAAATGAATTTGCAGACTAAATTCAGGCATCTCTACTTTTGAGTATAATCTGGTGCCACATTTTTTGACTAAAGGATCCTAATTCTAATCCCAAACCTTGAGTTCTTTCACCAGGTGGAATATTATCTGGGATTTATCCTCTTGGAGGTAGAGTTGGCCCAGGTGACAGCACTGCTTAGACTGCAAGATCTGTGGGGTGGGACTTGCTCTTCTGCTACAATAATTCATATTACACAGCACAATCTGACTGAAAATCCAAGGGAGGGAGAATTGAGATACCATCTATCAGTTACCAGCTAGCAACCTCCTCTTTGTGTTTGTTTTGGTTTTTTTAAAGTCAAACACAGCATTTCCCTGCTCTAAAATGCAGGGAATATATAATATATAACATTATAACAAGAGCTGTCAATCCTGAAGACTGACCAGGGAGAAACAGAGCACTCAAATAACTCAAAAAACCTGTGTCTGATGCAAAGGGCCCTTCATTTCCAGAGAGGCCAAAAGTATCCTGTGACCAGTCTCCATCTCAGTCTACATTTGGCACATTGAGCTCTACAAATAACTGAGAGCTGCAGCTGCAAGTCCATAAAGCTTTATTTTAAATAAATAATATTGGCCCTCAGGTTTCTCTGCAAATACACTTGACTTGTGCTGGTCACTTGAATCCAGATTTTCAAGGGGTTCTCTCAGAGGGTTTTGTTAAACTGCTCAGCAGGTATTTCAGGATATTTTGGGGAGCTGCTGTGTCACACAGCGAAGTGACCACTGTAAACAAGGTTTTAACAGATTCCTCCCACGGGGCAAAGAGGTGTTTCCTTCCAGTTCTCCAAAAAAAGTCAATACATTTGTAATAAAACCCCAAGATTTCAAAGAATTATTAAAAATGCATTTCACAGCAACTACAGCAAGCACATTCCTGCTCCAAGATGGAGCACAAGAGCAATCAAGTGCCATTTGTATCTGTGAGTGACACTGCTCCCAGAAACTGCTCAGGAATGCACATGGAAGCAGGAGATGGCTTCAAGATGTTTGGGGGCAGCCTCAATCACAGCCAGATGTACAGAACAGCATGTCCATCACAAGGAATTAAAGCAGAACACACAGAGGAAAACAGGCAAGGATGAGCAGATCATCTTGCTGTAATTCACATACCTTGCAGCGACACCTGTGGCTTTCCAAGATAAGAAATCAGGGAGATCAAAGAAGCAGCCAGCCTTCTCCCAGGAGTCTGGCAAGTTCTAAGAAAAACACGGGGAGCAATGCAGGTATTAGAGCTTGGGCATGACCATGTCCTTATTTTAACACAATTGAAAAAACTGGTATTTAGGTAAAAAGGACAGTTTTTCCAAACCAACTCTTCTGATCATCCTCCCTGATTTACTGCCTGGGGAACTGAGCCCTTGCCCCACCACAGACTGATCTCAAGCAAAGCTTCCCATGGAAACTTCTTGGAGGCACAAGTTTCAGGTCAATATTGTGGCCTCTCTTAATTCCCTGTGAGCTCCTCAATGTCAGAGCAGTGGCCAAGTCAACAGACAACTCTCCCAAAAAACATTTGCTTGAAGGACACTCTACTTTCTAGAATTTACTTGTTTAAATTTCATGTTTGTTAATTATAAGCACAGGAAGGAGACAAACAGCTCTGTGAGCACAACAGCTTTCAAATCACATGGGATATTGGGAAGGAATTCTTGGCTGGGAGGGTGGGCAGGCCCTGGCCCAGGGTGCCCAGAGAAGTTGTGGCTGCCCCTGGATCCCTGGGAGTGTCCAAGGCCAGGCTGGAGCACCCTGGGCTGCTGGAAGGTGCTGTGGTGCTGGTGTGCACAGCACAGACATCTGTGCAGACAGGCTGCACTGAGAGACACCTGAGGTAAAACAATTCCCAAGTGGAGGAGCCTGTACCTGTATTTTCAGTTCATGTGCTGGCATCTGCCTCCCAAACTATCTACACACTCATTCAGGCAGGGAATACCCAATTCCTGAACCAAAATCTACAAAGCAGCAGAACTTGCTGCAAAAAAATGTACCTGCCACTACAGAATTTCTGCAATAACATTTTGCAAGATAATTCTAGACAACAGAGAAATCCAAGGAAATAACAGCCAGAGGAGGGAATTTGAAAGACCCCTTTGCTTTCCAGTGGAGCTCACATTACAACTTACCTTCCTGCAGGAAGACTTGCTCAGAATGATATTCCAGCTGGGTTCCAAATATTTATCAAAGGATAATGATCTCTTATTTCAACTTCATCTACACTTGATATTCTTAACTTGGCTGACCACATCCAAAACTCAAACGTGGCTGCAGCCACACAAACCAGCCCTTTGATAAAACAAACCATGTATTTATTTCCTTTTACATTACAGATTTATCCCCCAGCTCCCTTTCTCCTCACCCATGGACCCCAGGGGCAGGAAATGCTCCTCCCCAATGGGCCACAGGTGTGCCCACTGTGCCCAGGCTGCCCCCAGGGGCTGCATTTGGCTGATCATTTAGTGCCAACAGGTGTGCCCACTGTGCCCAGGCTGCCCCAGGGGCTGCATTTGGCTGATCATTTAGTGCCAACAGGTGTGCCCACTGTGCCCAGGCTGCCCCCAGGTGCAGGAATTGCTCCTCCCCAATGGGCCACAGGTGTGCCCACTGTGCCCACGCTGCCCCCAGGAGCTGCATTTGGCTGATCATTTAGTGCCAACAGCTGTGCCTGAGGACAAACTGCACCTTCAGGGGGGGCTTTGCCACAGGGACACCCCTGTGCAATCACAAACATCAGGGGCACCCAATTAGTGTCATGCAGACTAATTAGGAGGTGTCAGAGGGTGAAATGATTCAGCACTGATCAAACTACACTGAATGGAAGGCAGTGCAAACCAAACCAAAGATGGGAAAGAGCCTGTGATGGCCTTCAGAGCTTAATTTCTTATTTCAAAACAAAATGGAATAGAGATGAAGAGCTTTAAGAACAGAACACATCCTGAAGCCTCTAGTTAAATCTCTATTATGTGTAAGAAGATAAAATGTTAAAGAGAATGCATTGTATGGAAAAGAAAGTCAAAAAGAAGCAGATGAGAGAATCCTTCCTCAAATAAATGCAAGTTGAGCATGACAAGAAAGTCCCAAGAGAGAAGGACCAGTATCTGCTCATGCTCATCTTCAGCTCTAGAACAGCTCCATGGAAATGGAAAAGCACAGTCAGGTCACCACAGAATCAAAGAACACTTTGGGTTGGGAGGGACCTCAAAGCCCACCTCGTCCCACCCTCTGCCATGGGCAGGGACACCTCCCACCAGCCCAGGGTGCTCCAAGCCCTGTCCAACCTGGCCTTGGACACTTCCAGGGATCCAGGGGCAGCCACAGCTTCTCTGGGCACCCTGTGCCAGGGCCTGCCCACCCTCCCAGGGAAGGATTCCATCCCAATATCCCATCTATCCCTGCCCTCTCTCAGTCTGAAGCCATTCCCCTTGTCCTGTCATTCCATGCCCTTGTCAAAAGTCCCTTCCAACCTTCTTGTCCTTTCTCCCTTCTCCTCCCTCTCACTACTGCAACCAATTGAGAGGAAAATTTCCAAGTCATATTCATCAGAAACACTTTCAATTGCTTGGAGGAAAACCCTTCAAGCCACAGAAATTCAGCACCTTTTTTGAGAGACATCCTAATGGCTCAAAACTTCCCAACCCCTGCCAGACCCCTCCTCAGAGAGATCAGGGTTTGGGATAATACACTTAGGAAGGAGAACCCAGGGGAAAATATGAGACAACAGGATCTCCTCAGGTGGCTTTCCAGAGTCAGGGTGGCACCATGGAAAGGGAGAGGGAGGCTTGGGTGGCAATGGCCACACAATTAACCTACTGGTACCACAACAGTATCAGGACTTTTAATAACTCACTTCCAAAATGCATCAAGTTAATCTCCTAAATCATTAGTCCCACAAATGACTCTTAACAAATTTAGAGTCACTTTTGTGCAACTTATCTTGTATTAGCAGGACTGTGGTGTCATATGAATGGAACACGGAAAAGTTTGGAAGTTAATTGGTTAAAAGTTTGAATATTAATTGGTTGGGTAATAAACTCAGAAACAAACATTTATATTTATGCCAGTCTAAATAAACTTTGAAGCTCGAGAAAACAATTCTAAGAGCTCTAGAGAACTGAGGATCCACTGAAAGAAACATGTTTCATTGGGACTAATTTTAAGATTCTCCTAATTAGATGCTGCTCATTGTTACAAATACACAGGGTTTCATGAAAAGAAAGGTATTGAACATTTTTCCAATGACACAAAAGTTGCCTCTGCTGGTTACTGCAATGGATTTATGAATTCTTAATTCTCAGTACCAGGTTATTTTATCTTTATTATTTACCTTCAGACATAAAGCAGTCCAACTGTAGAACCCAGAGCAATGCAAGCAGCTGTGGAATGTGCACAGAGGTACAGAGGGGAAACAGCAAAAACAATGAATTCCTGGGCAGTTCAAAATAAGGCCCAGGGAATTCAAGGCAGGAGTCAGCAGTGACTCCTCATATATTAGGGTGTTTCTGCTGACCTGGAGCATGACTGTGCAAAGTGTGTCCTGTGGGGTTTGTTCTGCTTTGCTGGCTCTGTCAACAGCCATGTGTTGGATGTGCTGCTCCCATGTCAAGCTTTCCACCAAAAACTTTCCAGATGGGTGACACCAACCACAGGGACAAAGGCCCAGAGTAGCTTCTGGATACATCTTGGTGTAGGCAGGTTTGATCATGGTCAGTCACAGGAGAATGTGCCCAATGCACTGCTTGCTTTAACCTCCTGGGATCCTGGGAGGGGTGTGGGAGGGAGAAGGAGTAAGGAAGAACAGGGAAAAAACCATCCCTGTGGTCCATGACATGGGGATGTTGTCTGGGGAATGACCCAGCTCACCATCCCATACTAAAAGCCAAATGAAATCTTAGGAGCTTGTTTCAGAAAAGAAGATACCTGTTCACACAAAGTGCATGGAACAGCAGAACTCATTACCACAGGACACAGGTGGTGTAAAACACGGGTTCAGAAAAATCACCTAAATTTACAGGGCAAAAAATCTCCTGCTAGTCAGACCAGAAATGAGTCAAGCAGACTCCTGGCCTGCAATCAGCAGGCTGTACCACGTGCAGGCAGCAGTAAAAGCATAATGGCAATTCCAGTTTTAACTTTGCAAAACCCTCAGACAGCCTTGGTTGAAAAGGATAAAATAAACCAAAACTGTCGTAGCTCTGACCTGGAGACCCTGACACTCAAAACTATTGTTAACATTTCTCTTCCATGGCAAAAAGTGGGGACACTTCCATTACACAAGGCTGAATTGGAGCTGCCAGGGGCCAACATGACCCTCTGCTGACAGCCCCAATGTCCTGTAACCCAGGAATCCACTGCTGTGACTGGCACTGAAAATGGACCTTTCCTTTTTAGCAATTCCTTTCACCCTCCTACCTCACAACAAGCCCAGGAGCAGCAACCACACTCCATGCTGTGCCTCCTCAAGGCTCAGGGTAACACTACATGCCCATGACAAGCTTTCCTGTCCCTGTCCCCAGCTCAGGTGCTGCTGGAGACGTTGTGGAGGTGCCCAAGGTAAGCAGGACAAGCATAAGCAGTTTAATGGTGAGTCATTCCCAGCCCACTCAGGACTCAGCAGGAACTGTCTCGTGAGCAGCTCAGCAAGCACACACTGAGGGAAAGAATCCTCTCCTGAGGATAATAATCTCCTTAGCTGGTGTGTCAGGAGCTGAAAAGGGACATCTGAGCCAGCCCTGTGCTGTAACACCCTCTGCCAGGCTGTGTCCTGGGCTGTGTCACAGGGCTGGGAGGTCACAGCAGACACAGCCCTGGGTGGGCACAGTTGGACACCCCATAATATGGCCTCTGCTGGTCATATCCCAGTGCTGATATCCCAGACACTGCAATATAAAAATGTTTTCAACTCAGTGGGTTTGCTTAAGGGTTTTACAGCTTGCATTTCATCATTTAGAGAATGACTGATGTGTGATACCCACAGCTCGAGAAGGGAAGAACTAGCAGATGGATGTTCCTGTTTTATTATCAACATTCATTATCCTCTATTATCATTAATCTGTCAGTACCTGCTTCTACCAGTTAATTCCTTTGACTCTCCCCAGTCTGCACCTCATTCTGATATATCTCCTGTTTGCAAGGACAGGAGACTGAATACTTGAAACTGGCAGCAAATACGTTTGGGCTTTGTTAAAATGACAGCAAGAATCACTGAGGCCAAATGTAAAAGCCAGGCTGGAGGAGGTTATAAAAAATTCAAGTGGCAAGTGTCTCTCCTTTTATCTGGCAGTTGTTATGAAGAGGCCCCATGTCATGTGTAACACACAACACTTAAACACAGGAGACAGAGGGAGAGTTCCACATCAGGAACAGGCACCTTCCCTCTGCAGATGGTTCATTTCCTACTGAGGGGACAGACCTGAAGATGGACCTGAGGAGTTCTTCTGCCAGCAGCCAAAGCCATCACATCCCCTCCCTCTCCTATCAGGAAACACTTCATTTCAATTAAATCAAACATATTTCCACGTAACTGAGAGGAAAAAAGATCCTCAAAACACTGAAATCCCAGCTTAAGCTTGGAAAGCTCCTTCTCAGAAGTTCCTGCAGGGCATCAATCCCCAGTAAAAATGCCCCATCCTGTGGGATGTTCTCACCTCCTTTAGCCACAGCAGCTTGGGTGGCTGCATCTCCACAGACATTGCTCCCCCCACGTAGCTCAGAACCCTGTGCTGGGTTGCATTGATGTGCTCCACTTGCCTCACTGCACGGTGGTCCATCCACATAACCACATTCCTGTGGTTCTGTCCTGGGGGGAACAAAAGGGGCAAAAAGAGATTATTTCAGGGCTGGTTTGACCCCACCTCGGTACTGTGAGTTACTCTGTGCTGCCTCACCCTTTCACTTGGGCAGGGAAAACTCCAGGTCTGGTTGAGTTAATAACCCACACTAGGTATCTAGAAATAAAACTTCAGCCCTCTGAGCCAGCTTTAGGATGTGCTGAGCACTGAGAATGCTGAGAAACCAATCAGGCTTGTGAGCATCCAAGAGCTTGGGAACACCATACTCTCACAGACTGTATTTCAACCAAAGAACCCAAATATAAAGAAGCATTTTGGTGACCAAGGACTAAAAATGTGACAAAATCTGAACAATTGTGCTTGTAAATTGAAATTAACTCAGCCAGCCAGCTAGAGTGCTACAGGGATCCTCCTTCCCCTTCCATGGTTATGGGAAGGACTGCCCTAATCCCTTCCAGAAATACAGTTCCAGGGGGGGATAATGGGATGAAATGCTTTTATTTTGGATGTGCAAGGAAAAAGCAGTTGGCAAGTCTGTGTCACACACAAGAACCAGAAGCAAAGAACATTTCACCAAAATGAACCTACAGAGGGCCTGGCACACAGGGGGAACAATAACCCAGGTGACACTGCAGATTCCCCTCTGGCTAAACACCCTGCACAGCCACCCCTGAAAACACAGCCCAACACAAGGCAGAACTGTGAGGCACATCAATATTTCTAAAACTGATCGAAATACAACTTAGGACTGAAACTGAATGCTTGACTTTCAACAGCATGACAGCATCCAATGAATTCTTGTCTTGTTTAACACCACCACTGTGTAAACTCAGAAGTTCACGGGGATATCAGAGCATAAAAAGTAAGAACCGAATTTGACTCAATAGACCAAAATATCCCCAGACATCATTAGGCATTGAACAGATTGTAAGAGACTCTCAAACTGAAAAGTAAATAATCTCGTCTAAATTTAGAGAAGGACGTTTTGGGGGCAAAGCTGGGTTTTTGGGAAGGGTGAGAGGAGATGACAAATCCATCTGAGAATAGAAAGGGAGCACACACAGAATCGTGAGTGTGCCCCTGTAACTCCTGATGCAGCACGCACCTAACCTCAGATGGGATTCACTGGGGGAAAAAAGGGCATCAAAGACTCTGAGTCTTCTGAATCAGCAGCTCAAAAACTAAGCAAAACCACCAGATTTTTAGGAAAAGGCCACAGGGAGTTTCTGGAGTTTATCACTGTCCTAGACAAAGACAGAGCCCCAGTGTAACAAAATACCCCATTGAGCCTATGAAGAGCAAGCAGTTGGACTGCACTAACACTAACATTTTTAGCATTCCTTTGGCCAGCTTGGATGGGCATTTATGCACATAGAAAAGCCATGATCAGTAAAGTCTGAAGGAGGAGAACACAAGCAGGAAAGATAAATGAGCACAGATCTCCCTAAGAGGCAGTTTCTCTGAGCCAAGAAGAATGAATTTGATCTTAGGATGCCAAACAGTAAGTGACTCTCCAACCAAACTTAATTCTGCAGTAGAATGAGAGCAGTAAAAAGGGCATTTTCTGTGTGCAGTCCTACCTTCACAGTTCACTGCCAAAGGCTGGAACTGCTTATCCAGAACAACCAGGGAACAGGTAGCATCAAAGCCAAGCCCTCGGATCAGGCCAGCATCCACTCCACTGACAACCTTCTGGAAACACACAGAGCACACAGGGATCAATTCAGATGAAAGTACCACCCAAACTAACACAGCAAAGGAGTTACAAGGTAAAAATGCATGCTCAGACTCTCAACGTTTTTAAATCTGGTATTCTTTAACACTTCTAATGGAAAATACATCAAATTACCAGCAACTCTTTGGTTTTCGAAACTGAATTCAGAGGTCTTTTAACAGTTTTTTACTCTCCAGAGTCCTGGGTGAAGCAGGAAGCACAAAAACATCAGGAAATAAAGGTAGCAGAAACCCAGCAATGTTAATTTTCCCTGTGTTCTAAAGCTCAGAGTTGAGCTGCACGTGGCACACGGACACAGGGATAGGGCCAAGTGTTCCCATCAGTTCCTTCCCTCAGTTCCCACCTGTGGAAGCAACAACCCTCTGGAATTTGGGAATGCTGAGCCACAGCTTTTTGCCTTGCAATACCAAATACCCAAAAATAAAGCTGGTCAAAACCCAGAGCAGTGATAACACCCCCAGAGTGCACACCTTTCCTCTGTTACCAAAAGTTTGGATTGCATACTTTTTGGGAAGATTTAAAGAAAAAAAAAAACCCTACTGCCCCAAAATGCCTGAACTTCAGGGCTTCCAGCAGCACTGGAAAAAAAAACACAACACCCACATGGGTTGAGTGCCAAATGAGGTTGCAAGACACCTAAAATGTAACAGAGTAATAAATTGCCACTTCTCAGCAACAATAAAAATATCATTATTTTAATTAGTACTATAAGGAAAGACTTTCACTAGACTTGCTACAGTGCCAGTCTCGTACTGGCTCTGAAAAGCCACAGTTTTCAGAGACTATTTTATTGCTCACACCTAAGAGATTACATTTAAAGAGGTTCAGAGCAAGAACAAAGCAACTCACACAGAGAAAAATCCAATAACCAGAGTAAGACTTGCTCTGCTTTAACACCAAGCTGTTCTTCCCTGTCCCTCCCTCCTCTCCCCCTCACCTCCTCTCCTCCATCTCGGGGCATTTCTGCAGAGCCAAGCTCATGAATGTTTGAAAAGGCTGATCAATAACAAGACAATGGGTGAACTGTCCATCTGCAAATTACCAAGCATGGCATGAATATTTCAAAAGCCAAGCTTAGCACATGGAGCAGGCCAGGCCTTTGCTGAGGGACATGAAATGGCCTCTCTGTGCATGGCCAAGCAAGGTCATGGATTTAGCTTTACCACCAGCATGGGCAGGCTGGTCCCTGCATCTGAGGGTTCCAATTTTCCCCTGCAATAAGGATTATTTCAGTCTGGTTCTATGCTTGATATTCCCCACAAACATTTGTCATTTATTTTGGTCTTATAATACTGGACCCTCACAGTGTTACCAAAGGTGTTCTGTTGGGGACCATCCACAAACCAGGAAACAATTGCTCTCCAATAACTGCTCCTCTGTGCCTCCAGTGCAATGCACACCTTCAAACACGTGCACTGCCACGTTCTGAGCCACCTGGACTCCTCCAAGAGCTGTCTGGTGGACAGACCTTCCACCAGCAAAACAAACCTCAGATGGGAGACCCGAAGGCAGGGGGTAAGTCCAGCCCAAAGAAGGGCCTTCCATTCTATTTGCAGCTGTAAGTTTTGGTCCCTCTCCTTCAGCTCCTCACCAACACTGTGAGGCCCCTCAAGGTGCTTTTAATGCCCAAGGACGATCACAAATAACGCAGCATGAACAGAATGGAAGCAACACAGAGGGACTGCAAGACCTCCAACCTGAGGAACTCCCTGCACCCCACCTCCCTCCTCGCCTTTGTCCCTGCCCACCTTTGTGACCGAGCAGCAGGCAGCCCAGATGTCAGCAGAGGACTGCTCATAGTGGTCCTGCTGGGGCTCCCACACCTGGATGGGCTGCTCAGCGTGTGCCACCACCGTCCCACGGCCATCGACCAGCGCCGCCCGCACACTCGCCGAGCCAACATCCACCCCCACGTAGTATGTGACTGCAGCCTGCCCGTTCCCCTGCATCCTCAACACCTGTGGGGGGAGAGGAAAACAAGAGGTTAAAAGCCCATGAAATAAGTGATGGTGGAACCCTGTGCAGAACAGGGCAGGGGATGCTGTACAGGCACTCCGCGGGGTAACTCGGTGTGACAGCAAGGCTTCACTTGGTCATTTTTCAGTAATTAAGGGGTTTCAGGTCTTGCACTGCTTGTAGCACTTCCCTGCAGATGTTTGCATGTAAGCTGCATGGCACAGAAGCTCCTGAGAAGCAAACTGGAGCCATGCATGTAAAATATGCACACAGTGATGGAGCTCCTGCACTCCCAGGACCAAAACGAGCTGTGGTCACAGGGTATCACACCAACACAGAGGGAAAGGGAGAGGGAGGGAAGGTTGTGCTTTGCACAGAAGGGAAATTTCAGCCCAGAGGCTCCTGGGTTTTGCTGGCAGGTGGGATGCTGGTGATGCCTGGAAAGCTGAGGTCACCTCTGGAGAAGACAACAGGAAGCAGCACAGGTAAGTCACTGTCTCAAAGCAAACAAATCACACTCCCAAAGCAGTGACAGGGGTGGTGGGTCTGGCTCCACTGAGGGGAATGAGGAGCCAAGAGCTGCTGCCTCCCCCCAACCCAAGCAGCTCTGAGTGACATGTCACTGCTGAAGGGGACAGTGAGGCAGGCTGGAGTTCCTCGGATTCTGAAAACAGCTTCCTCTTTCACAAAAAAACTAGTGTGGTGCTGATAATTAAAGTAACTATGTGACAATCTGGTAAATATGTTACCCAAAGGAAAAAGAGGAAAACCAAAAGTTAGGTTTTTAAGAGCTCTCCACCACCAATCCACCCAATTTTAGAGCCTCAGAAAATAATTGGCTGAAAATGTGTTGAGTTATGAGACCATCCCAGGAAATCTCTGCCTACTCTCTGACGCCCTACAGGAACAAAGTGAGGTTACATTAATTGATTTCATTATTCACAACGAGTTGCTTATTTCACTACATTAACTGTTTGACATTTAATACAGTGACAAATTCACTGTTCTAAAATCTCTCTCAGTTTGTTCTTAATTAATAGGTAACATTTACATTTTAACCAAGCTGGGAGAATGCTAAGTAAGAGCTGCACAAGCATCTGAAACGTCAGACAAGTCCCCAGTTTAGTGCCTGTATGGATCTGTTACGTCTCTGACCCACGTGGCCCTCAGCTGACACAGCTCCTGATTTCCAGAAAATGCATGGATCAATTCCCACTGGCTGAACACGTGGCATTTACAGAATGGCTCCACTTAAAACCAGCCCACCTCTCCCAAATAAGTGACCTGGGTACTTCTGGATATGGAAGTTGGGCTTCGAGGGGGAGGCACAGGCGAAGAGGGGAAGGTTGGAAACTACTGCTTAGGAGAATATTTTTATTCACATTTCAAATGAATGGTTTTTTCTCTTTTTTAATAACAATTTTGGGTACCGGTCAGGATCTGTCTTGGCTGTCAGTCTGGCCCAGTGCAGGTGGCTGTTCACATCCATGGCTGGCTCGTAACCACTGCTGCTGGTGGTCACCACAAACATAATCACTGAGGGCAAGGGGCAGCAGGTGACACAAAGAAGGAAAAACAGAGAGCCCTTTATCTCAGAAAACTCCAAGCATGGTTCTGGATAATTATTAAGCAGCGTGGCAGCTGGATTAGGGCAAAGTTCCACCTGCACTGAAAATGGCATAAGCCAACAGCTTGGCTAAAGAAACTTTCTCTGCTTGCCCTCATCCCCCCCTTGGGACGGGATGGATCATGGCTCATGGGAGTGTGGTCTGGCATCACACAGGCATTCTGTCCTGCTCCAGTCTCCCACTTCATGCTCAGACCCCACTGCTGGGTGCAAGGACCATCTCCTGGGGTTGTGTCCATCACTGAAGCACCTAAACAGCCCCATACAGAGCCAAGCAATGATGAGCTGCCTTTGCACACACCAGGGACAGCTGGCCAGGCCATCAGCTTCTAACACTGTCAGAAAGCAGGGAAAGCTCTGAGCTGGGGATGTGAGGTCCTGCTGGAAGGAGCACTGGCTGTGCCCCCACTAATCTCCTTAAGCGAGGTCATGTGCTCAAGGATGAGCAACCAGCTAAAAATGGTGTGCCATGAGTGGAACCCTCAGGAACACTGGCAAGAAGGCTGGCTGTAATTCCTTGGCCCTGGCTCCGTGACCTGCTCAGACTGACAAAAGCTGCTGCCTCTGACACAGAGGGGACACTGGTGACTAACAGTGCATCTGTCACCTGGGGGGGACACGCGCTCAGCATCTCCCCCTTGGCTGCTGGAAAAGCAGTTTAAAGACATCCTTTGCAGCAGATGTTGTTTGTTCACTCCTTAATTTTGCACCCCATCTCCTCAGAGCTCCAAGGGCTGGCTGCAGGTGCTGTTAGTTACTTGGGAGCAATTCTGCTCCAAAGACATTGCATAAGGCTGTTCCTGATAGCATCTCACGAATTTCCCTGGTTTTCCCCTCTCTCGGCTCTGCCTTCAGCTGCTGACTCAGAAAAAGTTGGGAAGAAACCACAAGCTGCAAACCAGGGTTGTTGTTTTGTTGGGTTTTTTTTTTCTTAAGCACAGGCAAATCTTTCTTCCTTGCTTCTCACAAAATACAAACAGCAAAAGGAGTATTTTACATCCTGCCTCCTGCTCTCACACACAGTATTACTCCAAATTTCTCTTCCTTGTATGGCAGCCTTGATTTTAGCTCATTAATGTGTTTTTGCTACTTAGAGAACAAGCTTAACAGATGTTCAAGAATTAAGCTCACAGTACCTCCTACTCAGCACTTAAAATTATGGCTTCGCATTGGATTCTTCCCACAAACATTTGAAACCTGGAACCCAATCTGCCCATGTAATGTTTATTTTCTTTTTTTTTTTCTCCTTACTAAGCAGGCAGGATGTGCCTGTGAGTGACTGGGCAGGAAGCAGAGTTGGTTTCTGGGCTCCAGCAGTCCAGATCAGCCCGTGCACATCCACACAGGAAGGGGTTAAGTGACAGAGCCCAAAACCAGAACCACAAACCTATTTGAACTGGTCTTGTTCTGAGCAAAGCTCCCCTCGAGTCACAAAGCAATGCTCAATATCTTATGGGGAAATAAAGGTAAAAGTAAATATGAATCCTTTTTGCAAGCACTGAGTGACTGAGGCTGTTCAGAGTAAAGGCTCTTTGCAATAAGATCTGATCTGCTTGCAAAAACATCCTTTGATGCCCAGGGGTTCTGTGGAACACCAATGCCATCTACTTCTCAACCCCATCCACAAGACTGTCCCAAATGTCCCCAGTTACAGACTCTGCCCAAACGTGTCTCTTGAGGACCAAAGATCCCAGCAGGCAGGTTGGTGGAAAATACTCAGCCAAAGTACTTCAGTAAGAATTTTAAAGAGGAATTTTGCCATTCTGTTTTGCTTCCAGGAGTTTCCTTTGGTACAAAGGGAAGCTCCAAATCAGAACTGAAGATCTCCCTGATGTAGTTCAGAGGTAGCAGAAGGTCCCAGCACCAACTCCTTGCTTTGGAATACGGACACCAACATTCCTTGCCATGTGCAAAGAAAACTTGGTTGTGCAAATAGAACTTCTTTTTGGGTTTTGTACCTATTGGATTCCCAAAATGCATCTTTTGCAGTCAGGAGGAAAACAGCAACCCAGAAAAATGGCTGAAATAAAACATCCTAAAAGACTAGATAGGTCCATTCTTCACATGACACCAAAATATTTGATGCAGGTATGATGGATTTTCATGGACATCCAAGTGGTGGAAAGCAGTGGAGACAGAACCTTCAATCCCTTGAAGTATCCAACTCAAAGCCTGGCTCCTTGCAGCCAAGAAAAAAGGCCTCCAGACCTCCAATACAGCCCTGTCTGTCCATTGCAGAACTAGGGCCTCATATTTACAACTTATTAATTGAATTTGCAAAGAGAATGAGAGGGGCAGAGAAAAAAACCCTAAAATTAAAAGACATGTCCCACTTGACCATGTTAATCCATGGCTGTAACTGCTAAGTCAGGACAAGGAGCCAAAATTCCCTCCAAGCACTAAACCAGCAATGGCCTCTTTCTCTGCAAATCACAGCAGGGACAGAATGGCTTTTCAAACAAGCATTTATGATCAAAAGGCTACAGCATATGATAAATATTTATATGGCCCATTAAATAATAGTCTGTATAAATATTATTCAAAATGTGTGTGCTGGAAACCACAGACTTCCCAGTTTATCCTTATACAAACGTGTTAGTTTTCCCACATAGGCAATGAAAAAATAAAAAGGAGGGGTAAAACTCAGTTGCAAAAATATTTCTTTTTTTTTAATAAAAAAAAAGAAAATCCTTAACATTACTTACTTTAATTTAAAAGGAATGAGTAAGTAACCAGAGGACTGTTTAATCACAACCATGAGACTCTGTCCTGCTCCACTCTGGCTATGAAGGACGTACCTTTGTGTCACCTGCCCTGTCCCATGAACACAGGCTGAAGCTCAGCTGAAGTTTTTAGCAGCAGCAAGTCTGGATTTGGTGGCTCTGTGTCCCAAAACACAAGGAGGTGGGAAGCACTGGCATGTCTGCTTTCACCTTTGATCTTTGGAACGCTGCGGGCTGCCCACAGCTCGTGGATAAACACAGAGGGTTTGGTAGGGCAGCTGTGCTTCTCTATGGATTACCCAGAAAAAGATTAACAGGCTCAAATTAGGCTTCCTAATCTTCATGTGAAAAGATCTAAATATGGTCAATAAAAGCTGCTTCTCGATGGTAGAAAGGAGATAAAGTGAAAGAATCATTTTTTGGCAGTATCCTGGTTATCCAGCACTTTGTTGGCTCTTTAGTCCCAGGAAAGCAGCACAAGTGGTGGGGGGAGAGTGGCCATCTCTTCTTGCAAACAGTGAACTTTCCTCTTCCAGGTTCTGCCATTCCTGTCGGGATTTGAAAAGAGAAAGAAGGCACATGTCTGTGTGGGAGAGCAGGAGCAGATGGGGAATTCTAAGGCTGTGTGGAAGGGCAGAACTAATATAGAAAATACCCTTAAATGCCCAAGGGACTGTGCTGTAACTATCAAAGTCAATTATTTTTCAGCTCCTAGACAGCAAACAAAACAAATCCAAGGAACAAAAGCACACCTCACCTCCCCTTTTCCCTTCCCAAGGCAGGAACACCTACATGCAGGATCTCTGCCTCAGGAATGTGAGGACTGTGTTAACAACAGAACTGGAATAAATCAACACAGAGCTGCAGAAATTATGCCTCTTCCCCAAAAACCAAACACCTCTAGATTCTTTTCTCCATTCTCTGCTGTGTTCTGTGGAGCTTTCTCACATCTTACAACAAGGAAAAACAGCTTCAAGCAGTGGAAGAGACCTCATTTTAGCAGTGGGATCCAACCCCATCTCCCAGTCCCATAATATGAGATGGTTCCACCAAAACCTCCCTCATGGTCCCCCTAACATTGCAATGTAGTCTCAAGAAATCCCACCACAGGCAGGACTGAAAATATTCTCTTATTTTCTAGTATCTCCTTTTCTCCCTATAAATAATTCACAGTGCACTAATCCTCTGTAATGTCTCTCCATATCCTTTTTCCCCCCCCACTCAGTGTCCAAGACAAAGCAATTACTTCACCATTGCCTTCTGCCCTCTAATTCTCTCTTGCATTTTAAATACTTTCAGGCCAAACTGCTTCCACCTGCTCTGATACAAAGCAAGACATACCCCAGTTCATCCTGGTTTAACTAATTGGAGAAGGAATGAAAATGACTACATAAATTATTCTCAGAAATTAGATCCAAAGTCTATTTTTCAGCTTCCACTGCCTACATAGATACCTCTCTCAGGAACAGCAGAAAAATGTCAGCATCAATAAATACCAAGCTCTTGAAACAAAATGGTGTTGTTTTTCTCTACGTTCCCCTCTAGAAGAGATTTGTACTGAACAGAAAAGCCACGCTCTCCTTGCAGTCCCTGCCTTCAGCTCACACAGGCAGGCCCAGCCTGTGCTCAAATAAGAGCAGTGGCATTCTGGCCCCTGATGAAAGAGCAGAGCAGGGCTGTGCTGGGCCAGATGAAAGGGCCAATTAGCCCAGGATGCTGCCCCAGACAGCAGAGCCAGAAGAAAAGCACATGTGTGCCCTTTTCATCCAGCAGAACTTCCCCAGGACACCACCTTCCTCCTGCTATCTATAGCAGAGCCACTTCCTCAGCCAGAAAGTTTTATCTTTAGGATTAGCAGACCTTGAAGGCTTTTTCCTCCCCGAATTTGTTTGTGCTCTTCCCGAAGCCAGGGAAACTTTTGTAACTGCTGCTGCGATGGGTTATAAAGCCCTGCATAAACAATGCAAGAAAAAGCCCTTTGGTTTGCTCTGAGCTGGCCACCTGCTAGTTCTGTTTGATGTGTCTGAGTTCCTGAGCTGGAGGAGACATGAAGCAATTGCTCTGTATTTGCCTTGTCCCTGCAGCCCCGATTCCATGGCATTCTGCATCACCCCAGAGGGCTCACTGGAGCCACCCCAGAGCACGGGTGAGGAGCTGAACTCAGAACCTCAGTGTGGGCAGGTAAGACAAAAAGCAATTTTCTGCTCTCTGACTGCTCATGGATAACTGTTCACGTGGCAATAACAAGTCCTATAAAACAGCAGAGTAGTAAGCACTAAGAAGCAGAAAAAAATTATCTTGGAGTGGAGATATTGCTCACAACCAAGGTGTTGGTGTCAACTGAGAGGTGCCCATGGAAGGCCTGGGACTTCTGGGCTACTGCTCAGCCCCAGCTTTCCTTGGAAGGCAGATCCAGGTCCCACCTGGCAGCAGGGACAAAGCTCCTGCCTGTAGCTCTGCCACACAAAGGAAACACACTCTGCTCCAGTGCTCCCCAAGCCTGGGAACAGCAGGAAACAGCTGCACTGAGCAGCTCTTGGAGAAGAGGAAGGCTGAGCAAAGGGCCACGGGGACACACAAAGCCAGGTGAGAACAAACCCAGCAGCTCCAGTTCCCTCTGGAGCTCTCCTGGCCCTGCTGGGACTGGGCCATGCCTTCAGAAGCGGGGTGTGATCCTGCATCCATCAGTGGCCAACTCCCAGGTTTGGAGCTCAGGATTCAGCTCCTGACACTTGGGAACATCCCAGGTGCTCTCATGGGCCACAACATACAACTTGTCACGGAAATGCTGGTCACTTTGTGCCAGGACATGCTTCCCACACGGGAAAACCTCAGGGGTAAGGAGGGCAAACAGAGCACCCTCTGCTCTCCACAGCCTGGCAGGGCCAATGGATGCAATCCATGCATTGGATTCTCTTGAGCTCTTCAGATCCATCCCCTGCCCTGCCCCTGCTCCCCAAGGGCTGTGCTAAGGGCCTGGCACACAGACACGTCCCAAATGACACTGCAGGATGCCTGAAGCTCTGAAAGGGGACACTCTCTTGTTTACAGTAACTGAGGGGGGGGAAATGCCATCTGATTATTACATAAATTCTGGCTGTAGCAGCTTCATGACTAGTTGAAAGGAGGTAACAGGCTCCAAAATGACTGATGGATCCAAGTGTTTGGATCCACCAGCTTATTAATCTAATGCTGAGGAAGATCTTTCTTATCCCTGTGTCTCTATCACTTTAACCTACCCCATGATGGACAAGAAATAACAGGGAAGAACAATCTCTGTTCTTTGCCTGTAAAACTGAGACAGATTCCTGTATTGTGACTTTTTTTATTTTTTTCCATTCCCTTTTATGCTGTAACAGAAGTGGAGAAACAAATAAAAACCCCAACCAATCAACAAAAAGGCCAGAAAAGAAGCAGCGTAAAATATACACAGCCCTGGCACAATAATGTTAATTTGCCAAATATCTGTTTAACTCATAAAATATAACGTGGGAGTCGATGCAATTTAAAAGGCACAATTACAGTTCATGTAACAGCTTTAAACTGCATTCCTGGAGCAACCCAGCCTCAGCCCCAGGATTACATGGAATGCTGGTCAAATACAGCCATTATGCCACTGTGGATAGCAAATTAGGTAACTTAGGTCAATGCTAATATTCTGACTTTAATCCCATCCTTGAATTCGGGTGCTACACCATGGTGGAATCTGGCACCAGCCCTGGGATTGCGTACCAGCAGATCAGTATAAAAATAATTTGTTCTGAGTTCACAGTTTTATGAAATGACAAAACATCAAAATTAGCATTCTGGCTGAAATCCACTGCATTTCCCATCAAGGCTTACACTTTTGAGCAACATCTGAACCAACTGCCTATAATTACTCCTGGCAGATACTGGAGCACTTAGGCCAGCAGTAGATGCAACAGTGAAATAAATTTTTAAAGACATGCTGCAAACCACTTCTCTCAAGATGCTTAGCCCAGAAGCAAACACGTGTCTATAAGCTGAATCCACAGTTTATTATACAGTGTTTGTTCACTCTTGCATAGCAAAAGCCTGGGAAGAGTGAAAGCCCCGAGTAATCCGTCAGCTTAAAATGAAACATTTATTTGGGCTGCAATTCCAAAAACACTAGCCCTGAAGTTCCTGTCACAACTACTTAAGAGGAATCGAGGTTGCACATTAGCTTAGGTTAAAAGAAACACTAATTCTGCAGAAAAATCTGTTATTTAAACAGACCATACATGTGTAACACGTCTATATGCCCTTCTTTCTTACAGGAGGAGAAGGATCACATCTGTCCCCCTGAAGCAGTGAGTTCTGCTCCTTCTCCCCACACACACAGCTGGTTGGTTTGGTTTTACCAATCCAAAATCTGCCTTCTTAATGATCCCCCCAGCCTCTTAACTCCAAACTCCCACAAAGCCAAGCCTGAAAGGATATCAGGCCTCCAGCCCTCTGTGAATTCCCTTCAGTGACGTTCCCAAAACAGCTCACTTGGTCAAACAGCTGAAGGGCACACCTTTTCAAACTCTATGAAGAGTCTGAGTCCTCTCCCTTTCACACGTGGAAATGCAGAGGGGGAGCTGAAGGCAGCTCGAGGCACCTTTGAAATGAAGTTCATTCCTACCAAGGCCGTGCCACTTCTGTTGGTTTTGCTCTTCCAGGGCAAAATGTCAGTGGTGAGTCCTTAGAAAAGGCCAAAATACACAACAGGAACACGCAGGAGATCTGTTCTAATCCTCTCCTGTAAATCCACAATTCTCAGGAAACACATCGACCTCAAACAGAATCAAAGCAATGTCTGAAAGAAGGATGGCTTATGGAAAGAGAAGAAGTACAAGGAACAAAATGGATAAGAGCCCTTATTTGGGAAGAGGATTTTTCCAAAAGAATCAACATTTTAAATGGTAATTTAGCTGAGAAACACAGAACAGAACAAGAGAAGTGGCTAAGAGTACACATGAAAACTTCCCAGCATAGAACTAGTTTGTTTAGTCTCCTCAGACACTACAAATTTATTTCTGCCATGGTTTTTATATCTGGGAACAGCTGTCCTTACGAGTACCCAATTCCCCTTGTATTCCTTTCTCTTCCTCTTATCCCAGACACCCTTCCCAGCCAAAAAAGTGGCTTTTCTTTTGACTACAGGCTCACACACATTCTTGAAGGGAAGGGGATCATTGACATTACACACCCTTTAAAATTTCAATGCTTTTGTACTGTATTTAAGCACATTTAGAGGAAAGTTAATTCAAGTTAATTAAGCAAACGGTCTTCCAGGATGAGGAAATTTATGAGGATTAAAGAAGACAAGTCCACCCTCACAGCAATGTGGTTGCTTATTACTTTCTAAAAACCACAGAGATGACCAAGCCCTCTCCTCTCCTTCCCTGGATTTTGTTTCCTACGTGTACAAGAGGCACTGGAGCTGAATTGATGAAACTTCCCAACAAATCCCAGGCTCCTCAGCAGAGAGGGGACCTGCAAGGTCAGTGCAGAGCCCGTCCCCAGGGAGGAACAGTGCCATGGTGGGAAGGGCTGGAGCCGAGCACATGGGAATTCCAGCAGGTTACTGGGATGGGCTCCGTGCCAACCCACCAGCCCTATGGGGACACAGGAACAAACACCATGGGGAAGGAGACACGTGGGGCTGCACGAGGAGGAGCAGGCAGTGGTGGAAGCGGGACACCAGTGCCAGCAACCCCCGTGCCGGGCGGATGAGGCTGGAAACTTCATTTATGGAGATGTCCCAGGCACCTGGAGGATTGGGCTGGTGTGTGAGTGACGTGTGTGTCCCCCCTGCCCATGCCACGGCACCGCAGTGCTGCCATCTGAGGGATGGTGGGGGGCACATGGTGACCCAGCACCACGAGAGGAGGCACTGGGAGGGTTTGTGTGCCCACCCCAGTCCTGGGGATCCCTAAATGCCTCCCCTGGCACTGGCACCCACACCAAAGGCAGGAGTCACACATGGGCAGGCTGGAGAAGAGAATGTCCCCTGTCCCTGTCTCTTGTCCCCTGATCCCTGTGCCCTGTCCCCTGTGCCCGGCCCTGTCCCCTGTGCCTCTGTCCCTGTTCCCTGTGCCCTGTTCCATGTCCCTGTGACCTGTCCCCTGTGCCTATCCCTGCCCTGTTGTCTGTCCCCTGTCCCCTGTCCCTTTTGCCCTGTCCCGTGCCCTGTCCCTTGTCTCCTGTCCCTGTCCCGTCCCCTGTCCCCGCCCTGTCCCCTATCCCTTGTCCCCTGTGCCTGTCCCTTGTCCCCTGTCCCTGTCCTGTCCCCTATCCCTTGTCCCCTGTGCCTGTCCTGTCCCCTGTCCCCTGTCCCTTTTGCCCTGTCCCGTGCCCTGTCCCTTGTCTCCTGTCCCTGTCCCGTCCCCTGTCCCCGCCCTGTCCCCTATCCCTTGTCCCCTGTGCCTGTCCTGTCCCCTGTCCCCTGTGCCTGTCCCTTGTCCCTGTCCCCTGTCCCTTGTCCCCTGTCCCTTGTCCCCTGTCCCTGTCCCCTCTCCCTTGTCCCCTGT
>WBMV01002199.1:1532085-1614497 GCA_013396655.1 Campylorhamphus procurvoides | reverse complement strand
GAGCTCCGCGGTGGCCGCGGTGTCACAGCGGGAAGGGACACGGACAAGGACAGGGACAAGGACAGGGACAAGGGCGAGGAGAGGGGCAGGGTCCGGCTCCGCGCTGGGCTGGCGTCACTTACTTGTCCGCCCCGACACTGGCCGGGCTGAGACACCCCGGGCACGGACCGGCCGGGAATAACACCGGGAATAACCCCGGGAAACACGCCTGGAAACACGCCGGGCTGCCCCTTCCCGGAAGGGGAGGGGAGGGCAGGAAGGGGAGGGGAGGGATGGGGAGGGAGGAGCGGCCCCGCAGCGGTCCCCGGCATCGCGACGTCATCGCGGCATCACTGCATCATCACTGCATCATCACTGCATCATCACTGCATCGCGACATCACAGCATCACTGCATCATCGCAGCATCACTGCAGCCCTACATCATCACTGCATCCCGGGGGGGATCGCCCTCTCTCCCGTGTTTGACAGGGAATAAACATGGGATTAAGGCGGGGGTCGCCTCAGTGTGTTCAAGGGGCTGGTATCCTGTATTCCCAAGCCCCGCTCCCCTCTACGGGAATGGGGAATACTGGGGGGAGAGGAGTGCTGGAAGCACGTGGGGAGCGCTGGGAAGGTGTATGATGTGGAAGAAATAGGTATAAATATATACAAGAATAGATAGATAGATAGATAGATAGATAGATAGATAGATAGATAGATAGATATTAATAAATATATGTAAATATGGAAAAGTATATATGAAAACATATAGAATATTAGATAGGTAGGAGGAAATGTCAGGGCTGAGGACACTCCCACACCCTGACCTATAAATATGTAATTGCTTATTAAATAAATAAAGCACAGCTGCAAGCCATGAGTTTGATGTTCCTCACGGGCTTGCTCTGAGAGCTTTACCTGCAAAGCTGGGAAATTGCTGATGGGAGGAACAAACCCTGAGTTTAGTTCAGGCTTGGAGGAACAAACCCTGAGTTTAGTTCAGGCCTGGTTAAGCTGGAGGGAGGATGGGGCTGCGGGATCCCCTCGGGTGCACCCCTGGAAAACAGAGATCACAGAATCCATGAGGTTGGGAAAGGTCCAGCCCATGGGACGTGCACGCTCCAGCAGTGTGGGACCAGCTCCCACCACATCCCTGCCTGACCTCCCACAGCCCACGGAGGGAGGAGCCCTCACATCCCCATCCTGTCCAAACACTTCTGGCCCCAGGGAGCCACCAGGGATTTTTCCCGCTATGCCCCAAATATTCTACAGCGGGAAATCTTGCAGCAAGAAAAGCAATCTTGCAACACTTCCAGAGAATTCATTCCCACTTCGGCCCGGGGAAGAAATGCTGCAGGAACGACCTCTCTCAGGGAAAGATGAGTGTTGTCTCGTGGTCAGAGCACAGGGCTCGTGGTCAGGAGCTGTGGGTTCTCATCCCAGCTCTGCCACTGAATCATTTCGAGAGCTCCTCTAGTCACTCTACTAGAACCAGTTAGGAATTTTCCATTGGAATGATTTCCTGGTGGAAAACACTGCTCCTACAAAACTGAAATCTGGGTGAAAATCCGGTTTCCCATTGGGAATACCTTATGTCTAGGTGGGGTAGGAAAGGACATTGGATCCCATGGAGGTTTCCTGCATTAGCCCAAACGTTTTGCTTTGAATAGACAGATTTAAAAATAAAACACTGCCCTCCTGACTGTGATTCCAGGTCAGCTCCTGGCACGGTGGGAGTGTGTGCCCTGGGGCTCTGCTTTGCTCCACAGCACGTCTGCACTCTTGTAATAGGATCAGATTTCTCTGTGCTGAGACGTGTCCATCCCAATCCGAGCCTGACCCAGCCCAGGGCCAGCACTCTGCCCAGGGAAGAGCTCACGGAGAGAAAGTGCAGGGTTCAGGCACACAGACAAGCTGTTTCCCATCAGCTCAGTGACCTACAGCAAAGCACCGTGACTGTGGACATGCACAGACCTCCTGTTTGACTGAAAAGCAGTAAAATGAAGCCCAAAGACCTGGACCTGATGTGCTTCTGCTGCCTCTGGCAATCAGATCCTACAAACCCTTCCATGCACATGCTGAGGGAGCTCTGCTTCGTGGTTCTGGCTCTTCACCCTCCCAACTATCTGTCTTCTCTGCTGTTTTGTTCCAGAATCCTATTCCTCTGTTCATTAAACCCAATTTTCTTTCTGTCCTGCATATATTCATAACATTCCTGGCATTTTCTTTTAATCTATATAATACTTGTTCTCCCACCGTGAATTTGTAGACACCATTTAAATCCCTTCTGTTTTGCCAAGATAAATATCAACCATTTCCATTCTTCTTCATAACAGCAAGTTTTGGATCATCTAATAAGCTTCCTCTGCACTTGTTTCAGTCAGAATCTGTCTTTTCTGAGTGATCAGAGCCTGACATAATGGGTAATGTTCAAAGTGATGGCTTGCTAGAGGCTCGTACAGTGGCAATAATAGTTCCCTGTGCACTCTTTTAGTTACAGACAGGGACCAATTTTGCCCTTTTTTACACCTATATCACATTAGCACCTCGAGGCATCCAGGCCTTTTTGCTCCAAGACACAGCAAACATAAGTATGGCCAAATGTACTCACTTCAGCTTTCTAAAGACATTTTTCCATGTAATCTCACTTCCCTTGGACACACATGATTTCTTTCCAAGGGGGTGACAAATGAAGACATTTCCAAGAAAGTTACAGGATCTCCAGCCTCCCAAAACCAAAGCCCTGAAAATGCCTTTTTTTTCTCTCTTTTTTAAATGGAAGGATCCAAGTTTAGGTTATCACATACTCCCAAGCCCACATGAGGCTTAATTCATTGCTGCTTTGAAATATTCTGCAAGCTGAGGGTTAAGAGGTGTTGTATTAGTGCAGAATAATGATGATTGATTCATCTGGGCTTGTATCAAATGCACGAATAGGCACCAGAGCAGGGAATCCTCTGTAATATCAAAATCTTTCTATAAAGCTGGCAATGCCCTGCATGTGTTTGTACCTTAACTGGAACCCAAGACCACTCTTTTCTTGTTTAGAGAGTGTGGCTGTTCTGGTTGTGCTTCAAAATAACCCCCCTCTTTTTCCAAGATTCTGGACAGATTCACTTAAAATATCCCCTTTTGCCTTTTCATTACAGAGTAACTAATGAAAAGTCCATTTTAAATGGGCTTTCTGGGAGACAGGGACATTCTTTTTTTCATTATTAACCAAAGGCTATAATTCAAGCTGCAGGGATACAGCTCCAGGTAGTGTAAATCACACTGCCCGAGGTGGCCCTCAGTCCTTTCAGGCAGCCCCCTGGAACAATTTAGTGGCTTTAGATGACAGCTGGCATCTTTGAAATATTCTCTGTTGCAGAACTAGACTAGATGTGACACTTGCTGGAGAAGAAATCTTGCATAAATCTGTCGAAAAAGACTCAATCATATTACTTCACTACTCATGGTAACCTTTGGGGGCCAAAGTCCAGACAGGTTGAGGAATGGAGCATGAGTCCATAAAGGTGACAATTCCATTAACTGCAATCAAAGGGAGAGGTGAATGGTGAGATAAAGACAAATGGTTTCTTCTATAAAGGGAAGAAAATACGTGTGTGAAGGGGAAGGAGACAGGATGAACCTTTTCCAGCCTTGTCAAGGAGATACAGATCAACACAAAGATGTTTCTTGGGCTCCGTGGACCCAAGGGGTGCCCCAACATCCCGAGGAGTGTGAGTGGGAACCATCACTTGGTTCCCACGGGAGACACCCCAGCAGAAATCCATGTGTGGGACTTCTCCCTGAACTGCCCCCACAGCCAGGCTGGAGATGCAAACTCTGGGTCTGGCTTTGCCCTCAACGGGGCATTTTGCAAAAGGAACTTAGTGGGGAAATTGTTTGTATTTCTGAATCCAGGGGCTCAGGAGCCTCAAGTACACCAGACGAGATCCACCACCCCAGTGGGTGCATCTCAGCACAGGAATGGCTTTGGGACTCGTGTTTGGGGCATCTCGATTCTGTGTGACATTTTCAAGGGGTTTTATGCAGAAAACTCCATCTAAAACCAATCCATGCATGCACAAAACAAGGCAGGCAAATTGTGTTCCTTACAGGAGCAGCAATGGATCTCTGAGCATCCAAAAATGCCACTCAGGTGTTGATTAGCATAACAATGCAAGGGAAAAAATACTTATAAATGCTCTTGTAACTGTATTTGCTTAGGCAGTTCATACAAGCACCCGAGGGTGGGGTTTAATCTCATTTTTAAGAAGTGTGACAGGGGTGTAGGAAACAGAAACTGGGCAATATTCTGGATTAAACACTCACTGGGCCATTAGATGGGGACTATTCATTCAAACAGGGAAATAGGGAAGTAAAAACCAACTGAATTTTCTGCAATGATGAGAAGGAATTTTTGAGTGCACAATAGGAAAAAAAGGAAATTTCCTTTGGGGGACTTTTTCTGGTTTTAACAGAAATATTAAGTTACTCTTGGATACTTGAGCAGCCAAAAAGGGAAATCCCTGTTTTGCACAGCTCTAAATATAGTGGGGAGAAAAAAAAAGGGATTCAGATTTTATCAGTTTGAGACCCATTTGGGCAGCTCACCTTTGAATACCAAAGTCAGGAACTGATACAAACAGACAATATTTCAGGCTCCAGAATTCCAGTGTCTTGCCCATGGCCTGTTGCTGCCTGCCCTCTTGGCTGGACACCAATATCCTTTATTCTCAGGGGAGTCAGCCTTCCAGAAAACCACTTGGCCCTGGAGCCAGGGCTGCTCTGTTTTCCTAACGCTCACGGCAGGCAGGATGTTTTCCCACTCTGGTACCCAACAGTCGAGCATTCCAGGCAGCTCGGGGATTTCTCTTTCCACCCCACCCTGGCAGTGCCATGAGTGGAGCTCTGCAACACCGTGTGAGCCCCGGGGGAAACAGGATGACTGGGTTGTCACACGGCCTTTGAGACACAAAGGGAAAACGTGGCTCTTGCCACCTTTGTAAACTCCTTCTGTGGTGTGAATGCTGAGGAAATTCTGGCTCCAAGTGGTGTTTTCATCCACTGGTTCCCCTCTGGGAAGACTGCCAGGTCTCCATGGATTAGTCGAGGAGAAGACCCCCCCTCCCAAAGTGCCTGGCCAGAAGAGCAGCCCACTGATGCGGTGTGGGGATGGATGCTCAGCACTCTGCCCAAGGGGAAATGCTCTGCTTGTACACACAGGACAGATTCCCATGAAGCTTTCTTGACTATCCCTTGGCACTCCTTAAATATTAGAAATATAAGTGTTATTGTTAACGTTTGGATTGAAGGAGTTCCTGAGCTCGCCGATGTCGGGGCCAGCTCCGGCTGTGCAGCCCTTGCCATGCTCAGGTGAGGGCAGGGAGGTGCCAGCTCACAGCCAGGGCTCCTCACTGTCCAGGGCCACAGGGGCAAGCACATCTCCCACCACAGCTCTCTGCCAAAATCCAGAGGTGCAAAATCATGAAATCCCAGAGTGTCGAGCTGGAAATGAATTGCACAAGCCAAGCTGTGAAAATCTGTCGAGCTCCTCAAATTTCACAATACCTTTTACATCTCCAGAAAAACAACTGTAACAGAGGTTAAATATTCTTTCTGCAATGTCCTTCCAAGACTTTTTCCACAGGGCTTGACCGGCTTGCATGAAGCAGTTTGTGACAGTGGCAACATCTCCAGGCAGTGTGGAGAGGACCGAAGGCAGCTCAGCCCTCTTTCCACACCTGGCACCTTCTCCAAAAGGCAGATCCTGCTTTGCCCTTTGAATTCCAACACAGTCATGGGAGGCAATCAGTCAGGATCTGTTAATTTGTAAAAAAATACAAGTGTCTGTTCTCCAAGGGTAAGATTAAGTGGGATCTGTACTTCCCAGATTATAAACAACACGCAGCCTTTGTCCAAAACTCATTGCAAAATGTACAAATGATGTTCTGATGCCAGCACTGTGATCTTTTCAAACCTGAAACGGAGCAGGAGCTCGTTCCATTACATAAAAAGAAGTTTGTAGGATCATGTAGCCACCTGCAAATCAGACACAAACAAGCCAAACAGCACGAGAAGCAGGAATAAAATCACCATATATGTAGCTGGTTCCTATAGCAGAGAGACTGTCGTGCTCTGTATACAACCCAAAACCAATCGTCTGCTTAGAATTAAAACACGATGCTGTTTCCAAAAGGCTTGCCTCGAGGGAGAGGATTTTTATACCACAGGGCAGATCCAGCCCTGGTGTAGGATTTCTGATTTTCACGGAATTGCACCATTAAGGAATTTGGCCCAACATCTTACCCACACTGATGCAATTCAACTTTTAAGGGAGAGTTACGGGGTTTCCTCCTAAGGCAGGCCAAGGCTCTGGAACAAGGGAAGTCTGTACGAGAGACGGTTGGAGGGATGTTTCAGTCTGGCATTTAGGAACATTCCCTGGTAGAAAACGTCACAGGATTGATTTGGTACGTCTTGCACGTTTGAATTCCGTGCTTTGTCGTCTTTCCCTTGCAGAGCCATCGTCAGTGGGTGGTCACAGCGAAACTGGATGAGCCCCAAAGAAATGTAATGAAATGATTATAGACAGTGTGAGTACAAAGGCATTTGTGGATCCAGTTCACTCCGCCTCATCGTCGTTGTATAAATCTCTTTTCCAAACTTAGTGCCTTGCCTGAGCTCCCAATATATGATTAACAGAATGTTTGCACCACTCAGAACCCTGGAGAAAGATTCAAGATGTTAATTCTCCAACACTTTAGGTACCTTTAAACATTTTGGGTGTGATTGATCTCACATAGAGCCTTGGATTTATACTCTGAGGGACCGATGGAAAGCTCAGTGCACACACTGATGGTGAAACCTTCTGTGCAGAATCACAGGGAAGGAGCTGTAACACCTCCCTGCTCCTGGGGCTCACCTGGTGCTTCCTAAAATCCTGCAGCCTCCCAGGTCATGGCCCAGAAAACGGGAGTTTCCTGGTTTTTCCTGCCAGCACTGCCGTGACGGGGTGGGATGTGCTGCTGGCAGGGCTGGGGGGATCATTCCCTTCCCTCTGCTCTTGTTGGAGCTGCCCAAACAGCACAAAGGTTCTTGAGGCTTCCTGGGAAAATCCACACTGCTCCAAAACCAGACCCAAAACTGGGGGAAGATTAATGGAGCTCGGGTCAAGAGGGGAGGAGGATGAAACAGCTTCTGACAGCAGTGAGCTGGGAAATGATGTGCCCAGTGCTGAGCTCTCAGCACTGAGTCAGAATATGCACTGTATCACATCAAAAACTCCTTTAGACTATTGGCATAATATTAGAAAGGGCGTGGGAAAAGATAGAACAATCAGAGATACATTTTAAATTTCCTACCTGCGTTCTTACCCTAATGCAACAATGGTCAAGCCTTGGCATAAATCAATTGGAGCAAATGCCATCAGTAAATTAAAATGCATAGAGAAATATGTATTAATGTGTGTACAAGGCCTTAAAAAACCCCTTGACACGGCTGCAGTTCAGAGGTTTTTTCCAATAGTGAGCACAAGCAGCAAATGAAACAGCTTCAAGCATTCTTTAAAATCCATTCTTTAAAATCCATTTTTTAAAATCCCCAAAGGATTGCTACCCTTTGGATTTTACAGTTTGTCTTTTGAGAGCAACGATAAAACCATCACAGCTTTAATCAATTTTTTGAATCATTGGCCAGTCAGAAAAGCTGAAAGTGAAATAAAAAGCTGGTCACATCAAAAATCAGAAATCCTGGGCGCTTTTGCCTTGGGTAGGAATGTTATCAAGAAAGGTAAAAGACTGAGGAAGGGAGTAAGTGGTAACTGCACTCTGATTTTAGGCTATTTTTTCTCTGATTGTTTCAAAATTAAGAGGAATATGTGACTCCCCTAAGGCAGTGACAAGGTTTGGGGAGGAGGGACAGCGGGTTCTGCCACCCCATCCCACCCCTCGCTCCTCTGCTGCCTTTAAAGGGAGCTGCCCTTTAACTCTGTCCACTCACTGACTTGTCCATTCCACTGCTGTAACTCAAACTGCCCCCAAACCAAATCTAACCTGAGCAAATGGTGAGGAGGGAGAAGCATCTCCCACTGAACAAAGCAAATCCTCCAGAATGGAACCTCATCCTTTTTCACCACCACCAAGCTAAATGGCAAGTGCCCTCCTTCAAGCTGACTTGTGTTTTTACCCCTCATTATTGCTTTTAAACTAACTGGCAGCTCAAGGTTTCATCTAAAGCTATTTTGCATGCTTTTCTGCTGTTTTTTTAAATAAAGGCCCATCCAAGGATTATCTACTTAACCCTGAACTTTGGGAAATCACCTTGATATGAAATAAAAAATACCTGTTAGAGATGCTTTGTTTCAATGTTAGTGAAAGAGAGAAACCCCCAGCAGAGCTGTGGATGTGCCTGTTTGTCACCCTTTGAGAAAATCAGTGTTCCGAGTCAGCTCTGTGGTACTAATGCTGCAAACTGACACCAAGGCCATGACCTGAATAACTGAAAATTTTGACTCACGAGTAATGTCCCCCTGTAAAAGAAAGACCTCCCAAATTAAGACTTCAGCTGCTCCATCCTGAGCTGGAGGACTATTTGTCTAAGCTGCTGCCTGAACGGGGCTCCGAACCAGCACTGAATGAATGCAGAGGAGGAGGCTTGAGGTGCAGCAGATAAAATACATGGAGGTTTGTGGGACATCAGACCCTTCAGAGGACAAAATAGTCACAATTTGGTACTGCAAGCATTTCCCTTCCCACTGGAAGGTTAGTTGGCCAGAGAGGAATATGTTGCTCTCAGAGAATATCACTCAGGGCTACTCATGGTCTTGCTCATTATATTATTCTCAGGCAGAAGAAAACTCGTGTCTCCTGTGGTGAGGGATGGCTTGGTTAGATTGTTCTCTTATATATTTGTCCTGGTTAGATTATTCTCTTATATATTCGTCTTGATTAGATTTCTCTCTTACATATTCCTATTAAAGGGAACTAATTCAGAGGTTGAGAGTAGTGTTTAACCTTTTAACCAGGACCTTTCAAGGTAGTCCCTATTTCAGCAGCAGCCCATGATGTTCTCTTCATTTGTAGCTGATTCCCAGGTTTATTCCATAGGATTTTGCCCAGATCCTGGGGCCAGGGAGGCTCAGGAGTGCAGCTCCTCCCAGCCCAGCCTCCAGCAGCACATCCCAGCCCTCGCAGCGTGCTTGGCAAGCGAAACCCCACGTTGGCACCGTGGGTTGAGCAACAATGTTCTTGGGACACCCACCCCGTGTCCTCAGCATTGGGTAACAGGAAACCAGGGGATGGGACGAGCTTTTGGTTTCCCGAGGTCCCGAATCCCTGGGAGGTTCTAGGGAGGGAATCTGCTCTTTGGTGACGCTTCCCATGGTGTGTTCCAGCCAGGAAGATGGATGTACCTTAGTTAAAGTGAGTCATTCACTGAACTGGGGCCAAACTTTGAAGCAAATCTGGGCCAATTTAGTGCCTCAGGAGGAAACCTGGCTTTTGCATGAATTAGATGTGAAAATAAGCAGAGCCTGACTGACATCTCCTCCAAATTCCAGCTGTAAGGGTAAAACCCACAGGGCATGAGCCTCAGGCATGACAAAAATGAGGAGGGGAAAATGAGGCATCTGTCTCCCCTCCAAGATCCAGGGAGACACATGTTACTGAGAACTTAGGGTAAATTGTTAATTATTTATACACTAATTAAGTAATGTTTATAGAGTGGCTTACATATGTAAATGGCTGTAAAGATGCTTACGTTTTTTCCCTGCAGTCTCCAATTAAACCAACTTTCATTATGGAGCAAAACAATTCCATCCCAACTTGTTACACCAGTTCCGTAGCCAGGCAGCTTTTCAGCCCCTGCTCCCAGCTTTTCAAACTGGGCTGTTTTTGCTCCTCTTCAGAAACTTCTCTGCTGGTTTGCAGTTGGTTTAATTCCATCACCCATCACATTCTGTTTAATGATAATTTGATTTTGCATTGCAAGACCCAGATGTACATTAGGAGGTCACAACCTTTCCATTTATCTCTTAAAGTAACTATTTTTTCCCTGAGTTCCATCAGGTTAAAACAGTTAGCAATTTTTCTCCTTGAAGTGTCCCTTCAGCTTGGCCAAGATATATAATAGATCAGTGTAGCTACAAATGCATTACAACATTAGTCATCAATTAGTTTTAAACCATCGCTGCAATATATCATTTATCCAGCTTGCTGTAGCACTATTGTGAACATTTAATTTTTTAAAGGCATCTTGATTTTTTAACCTGATGGCTGCATCCCCCTTTTTGTCTCCTGTGCAGACATCTCCTTAAGGAACAATAAAAATTAGATTTGTTTGACCTGCACTCAGGGTTCGTTTAAGCGAGATGGATTTTAATTGCTCTGCCCAGTCTCCCAGACAGCTTTTATGTAATATTCCAGACATTTACGCACTGTCTTCCCCTGGCTGTGAGCAGGTGTGTGCCCACAGCTGCCTCTAAAGCAGCTCTTACATTCAGCTGGCATCTCTGGCACTCCTCTGGGAAATTGCTTACTCTGAGATACCCATTGGCATCCAATTAAGGGCTCTGGTCATCACCACCTCTTCCCTCCTAAGTCCATTTGCTTTTAAGATTCACCTTTTTGCGTGGCTGGTTCTAAAAGGGCTTTGCTGAGGACTCTGTTCCCTGGGCTTGTGTTGCAGGTGACTCACCCCAAATGCTGACAATGGGTACAGGGCTTTACCCGTCTCTCCCAAAATCCACATTGTCCTCCTGCCTTTTGCAGTGAGGTTGATGATTTGAACAGGTCTGGAGGTTGGGAGCAGCAGGTCTGTGCCACAGTGTTTGGTATCTCCAGGGATCTCAGACTTCAACTAGCAAGTTATCACAGCCCTGACTCAGGGCCCAAACAGCCCATGGCCCTGCCAGCTTGGATGGAGGCACAATGAGCTCACCCTTGCCCACGAGGAACCTCATTTGCTCCAGCTGCTCCACCAGGGAGAGGAGAACCTCATGCAGAGAGTTCTCTAACTCTCCCCTTCCACGGGTGATACAATCTGAAGATGAGGTCCTCTGCTTTTCCCATCCTTCCCATTCCTAAAAAGGAAGATCTGGCTGGCCTGTGAGTTACCAAATCAGCACAAAAAAATGGGCCTCCTAAGCAGTTCTTTGTGCCCACAGCTGGTTCTGGTCTCCTCTCTGTTGGACACACACATGTGCTCAATTCCCAGTTGTGCTGGCTGCCTGTTAACAGAACAGAGCTGCAAGTGAGGAGGGTCTTCCATCCACATCCACGGAAGGGAAGGACGTAAATCTTGCTCCAAATGCTTGGGAGAACAGCTGTGAAGGAGAACAAGCAGTTTGTGTTCTGCTGCAAAGTGCTACCACTCTGGCTCACTGAGCTGCTCCTCCTGTGGCACATTGTGCCTGCTCCATGGCACTGCCTCCTGCTTCCAGGGGTGTGATCCAAAGTGTTCCAGACAGCACAGGACAAGGGACAAGCCTGCTCCCTCCACAGCAAGGGAGCACTGGGGTGGGAAGGACAATTGCAGTGCAGGGAGGGCGGGTGGAGATCATGGTGAGCCATGGCCAGAGCTGAGGAGGAGCAGGGGGAACTGCCTGTCCTTGCCAGCCTGGGAGGGATGGGAATGATTTTCCGCAGTGCCAGTTTTTCTCCCCTTCTGTCTGCCCTTGGTGAATCCCCATCCCTCAGGAGATATCCTGGAGTGAGACTGGTGTGTGATGCCAGGTGAATCACAAAACATTTAAAGAACAGGAAGGGTTCTGTAGGAGGCTCTGGAAGGGAATCCTGTTTCCTGTCCTGAAAACCAAGCAGGATTGCCCACTTGCCCAAAAGCCAAAGGACAACTGCACAGCTCAAGGCATTCACCTCCCACCTGCCCCGAACCAGCACCCGAGTCCCACCAAAACCCGCAGGAATGGGTCCCCTCCGGGCAAGGGAGAGGCAGCAGGAGATGTTCAATATGAATTGTGGCATCAGTGGAAGAAACTCAGGTGAGAAATTCACCGAGACAAGCCTTAGAAGACTTGGACTTGATGTAGGATCTATGAGCACAGCAATGACATCAGGAAAGAGATGGGAGGTCCAACGCACTGACTTTGGATGTGGACACATAATTCTTAATTTCATATTCTGAGTTTTTTCCCCTGGCGCTTTTATATCCATCAGTAACACACAGAGCAATATTTTTTCCTTCCCTGACAGAAGCACTGAAAATCAGAACCCATTTCTTTAGTGCCAAACAAAAGCAGGAATCAGAGCAGCTTCAGCACCAGAATACACATTTGTAACCCTCCGAGGACCAGCTGCAGCAGAGCTGGAACACTCAGCAGCTGTAATGTGCACCGAGAAGTCACATTTGTTCAAGAAAAATCACATTACTTATATTAATTGGATGTGTCCAGCCCATCCTGAGTCCACTTAAGCCTTGGCAAACCTCTAGCTCTGAGCACAACAAAGGTATTAATACAGATATTCCTTTATATTACCCCATTTACATAACGGCTCCCACCTTTGCAGCCTAATGCTTATTCTTTGGAACACAGAGAACTATTGACTCATACATGGACTGGGCTGCCAAACACTCCTAAATTTAGAGATGTTTGGAACAAGAAAGAGAGTTTGGTTCAGGCCCATCCACGAGAGCAAATTAAACCCAAGCCATCATCTCCATGAGCGACATGTTGGGGAGCCTGGCAGGAGCTGACATTCCTTCTCCCAGGAAGATTTACAGAGCCTATGCAGGGACAAGGACTGAGGTAAGCCCTGGCCTGAGGGCCAAGTGCGTGGATGGGACCTGTCCCCTCCCTTCAGTGGGTCACACACACACATGCACACTGTGCTCTTGGCAGCCCCCGGGCCAGTGTTCACAGGGGGGAGTTCGTGTCATACTCGTGCATTTACAGTTGCTTTTCTAAGGCTTTGGTGCATCATTTTCCCCCTCCATTCACATCAGATACTGGATTAAACAGACGGGGAAAAAAAAAGGAATATTACCATGTTGGCAGGTATTGCACTTTCTCAGCAGAAACTGTGTTGTCCGTGCATCAGTTTGGTTTGGACTGTGTGGGTCGGTGTAAGGTCAGCAAGAAGTGCTGGGTGAGCATCCTCAGGGACTGAGCTCCTCTCCTCCTCCATGGCACAAGTCCACACCAAGGGATGTCATCAAAGCTTCATGCACAGTGCTTCTTCCTTGAAGACAGGGATATTTCCCCAGGGCAAACAAGTGCCCACCTGTTCCATGAGCCCTGAGCTCCCACGGAAAACCAAGTGGCCCCTTGGCAGGATGACAAGGGGACTGACACTGTCAAACTGCTTCTCCAGACACTCTCAGGATTTTTGTGAGCTGCATCTTTGCAGCAGTCCATGTACCTGTGAAATGACTGAATCACTGTCTTCCATGTGTCAAAATGATGCCATTTCTGGGCTGTTCCATCCTCCTCCTACAGATCTGCCACATTTTGGGCAGAATGCATGGCCTGAAAACCCAAATACGTGTGGCAGCTCAGGCTGGCTCTTGGTGACTTGCAGAAAAGTAACGTGGTGATGGCACTGGCAGCCCCACACCCCCTCCCAAAGCTGCATTATCTGTGCAAGGCTTTTCCCCATGGCCTGAAGAACCAGTGCAGTCATTTTTCCTTGAAGGCCAAAAGCCTCATATAATCGGGCAATACGAGAACTAGGGCTTTCTGAAGAATGGAAAACATGGAATTATTTGGGTCTAACTGACAAAAGAACTGCATATTGTGCATACATCTTCTCCTGAATTTCCTGCAAACTGATCCTCTTGCCAGGCTTCTCACAGAGCCTCTTCAAAGCTCCTTGGTATCCCCCCTTCCAGGCTGCCTGATACCTGCTCCTCCTCAGCTTCTTCCCAGGCCTTTCCACAGATCCATGGCACTCCAGCACTGTGGTACATCTCAATGTCCCTTTGAGCAGCTGGAGGATGTGATACCTTGTGTGACACGTTCAGGCTCTTCCTCCCACAGCTCCAGCCCTTCCCAGTGGCTCCTGTGCAGGGTAAGGGAGAAGAACAGCAGGAGCAGCTGCAGGAGTGTCAGGACAGAGGGTCAGAGCTCAGTTCCTTCCCTTAAATCCCCTGTGCTCAGGCAGGACTTTTGTTCCAGGAATGAGATCCAGCCATTATTTCATTCCAGAAATTGAAGTTGCAGGAAAGGTTTCCCTCCTTCCGGTTCTTTCTAAAAATACATCCAGGAAAACTACGTGATTGTTCAGGGCTGAGTTGGCAGCAGGGAGGGAATCCTGTGTGTCTGTGTCCCAGAGCATCCTGCCCTCTCCTTTTGGCCTGGCACACTCAGCCCTGGTTTGGAAGTGGCTGCTAGGTGGGACAGGGGTTTACCTGGGGAGGGAAAGAAAGTGATGGCACAGGAGGGGGGCTGACAGTCCTCTTAGTTTGTGACAGGAGCAGATGGTGCCTCACCCTGCTCCCTCTCTGCTCAGCCTGGAGCACCCAGCCCTGCTGCTCTGCTGGGCACACACATGCAGCAGGAGAAGGGACCCCAAACACAGCCCCCAGTGCAATTCCCAGGCTTGGCAGACTCTTTCCAATGTGCACCACATTTTAAAAGAAAGACTTTCTCTTCCACCACCCCCTCCTATCGAGGGCAGCCCATTAGAGCAAACTCACGGTGGGAAATCTAAGGGCACAGACATACCCCAGTGTTACAGTAATTTCCTTTACTATGATTTGCCAGAATTGTGACTGGAATGGCCTGAATATTACAAAAAAAACCAAAACAACAGTATTTTGAGCATACTGCAGGAACTGCTGCTACAAAACTATGCAAATTTCAGACCTTCTGTTTCTGTAAATAAAAGTTTTCCTGGGGAGAACATACAGAAGAGAGAGTCATGTGCTCCAGCCTGCACAGGAGTGGGGAAATTCAGGGTCTGTCCCAGCTCTGCTCAGACACTTTGGCTCCCTGGCTTCCACTTTCCATGGCAAGACCAAAACAATGCTAATAAAAATCACAATGAAAGCAATTGTTAATATTTGCATCATTATTTAACATATGTTTGCATGCTTTGCATGTTAAACCAGGGCTTGTTCCTCACCCCACAATCTCAGGACAGATAGGGAAGTAGAAGGTGGGGAGGAGAGTGGGAAGTAAACCTGGTTCTGTAGAAAAACAAGCTGGAATGTTTGTTTGAGAGAGAACAAATATGCAAAGATTCAGAGCCTGGTGGGAAAAGTCAGGGGGTTCATCCCGGAACAAAGGCTGTGACACAGAAGGAAGGAAGGGCATAATTGTGGAAGAAGGTGATGAAGGGGCGGACTGGGCTGGAAATACTGGTGGAGATGAAGGCGGTGTCAGGTGACAGGTGAACAAACGATAATGATGATGATGATGATGCCATTTTCAGTTTGGACACTGCTGGAACATAAAGTCCTGCTGACTAAGGGTGACTGTGAGATTCTGCCGCTCCAGGGCAAGGAGCATCAGCTGCATCCCCACCGAAGCAGCGCCTCCTGGAAACCTCCTGTGGGAGCGTTATCTGCGGATCTCAGCCCTCCCAAAGCTCCGCCGGAGCCAAAACCTGCCCGGGGAAGAGATTGCCCCACAGCCCTTTGATATGGCACATTTACCAGCAGGTTCAACCAGTAAGGCTCTGAACAAAGCCCTGGAGTCAGGAGGACAAACCCATGTGGGAATTGGGGTGAGTCACATCCCGGGGTGTTCCCTCTTCAGCCATTCGGGGGCTGCCACAGAGAGAGTTCTCCAGCTGAAATATCAAGCCCTGCCTCATCTGGGACAAATTCACTGCCTTGATCTTTAGACCCCACTTTATGTGGACATGCCAGATGAGGTTTCCTGAACACTGATCCACGGAGACAGAAATATCAACAGGAATTAAAGCAGAGAGGTGTCACCTTGGCAGATTTAACTCACTGTGTCCCCTTTGCACTTTGGCAACTTTCAGGTGAGGTCAATTGTGTGATTTGTTGAATCAAATTAGGGAAAGGCTGATGTGAGAATAAAAAAAAGGGAGCTGGAGGTTTCATACTCAATGAAGTAAAATAATAATTCCCTATCCAGAGAAAAATACGTGATGCTCTGGCAGGAAAACTCTTTGGAGCATCACAAGCTATAAGTTACAGGAAAAAGGACAAAACATAAAGGAGAACAGATTAATCCAACTGTGGGAGACCAAAAAAAGCAGCTGGTTCAGATATTCCTACTGACAATGCTCTGGCTGGATACCAAATGCACCCTTCCCACCCCAAAATCACGAGGGCTGGAGGGGAGCACAACCATCCCTTATCCTTCTGTATCACTAATTGTTAGTTCTGCTCAGTGTCCAACTACCTGAGTCCAGGTGTGGTGTGGTCCTTGTCACCTCAGAGTGACAGGACCCTTAACCAAAGTCCAGCCCTTTGGGTTCACATGGGGAGAAGCACGACTTGCCATATGGAAAATATCAGTCAAAATAAAATATTTGATCTCCTCTGAAGGGTCATTCACGGCGTCCCACTGGTGTTTGCCATAAACCCAAGGCAAAGGGAGGCTGTTTCAGCACTGTCTGGTCTCAGAGGCTGGGGGTGGAAGTCCATGCAGTTTTACTGAGTCTGGCACAGACTTTCTTCATGCAAGAAGCACATTTAGCTGTCTGCAAAGCCCAGAGATGTTTTTAGTGGAAGTGAGAGGTTGTGCTACCACAGGAGAACACGAGCCAAAGATGTTCTGTTATCCATATCCTATTAAAGGTCAGACAGAGCTCTTACCTCAGTGCTATAATGTGACCAGAAACTTAATTGAAAATATACCAAAAGGTTATTAACAAAGAGATGAAGCTGGAGTAAATTTAATATAGCCCACAGAAGGACTCCTGCTACAAAGAGAAGGTTATATAGACAGATCAGCCTTTAATTAAGGTGTATTGCTGGGTTAAGTGTAAATTTTCCAAGCAAAAATGGAGATAGAAAACTGGTAATTGCTTCCAATTTATATTATAAAAATCAGTCATATTCACTTTACTTCCTGTGACAGCCTTACTTAATTCTAAGCTTCATTCACTTAATTGGAAGGGAGAATTTTTCGAGTAAAAACATAAGGAACTGAGGACAGAGACAGGCAGATTGCAAGGATTGAATGAACAGCACTTTAAATTAAATCATTAAAACCCCTCGTCCAAGATTCTCAGTAGATTCATGTTTGCTGTCCTGGGAGGATATTTATTATCAAAGCTGAGTGGGAAAAGATTGGGAATTATATCAGAGAAAAAAAAACCCTCTCTAATGGTTCCTTGGAAATTGAATCGGTAGAACTCCCTATTTCTATTCCTGTCATCATTTTTCCACGTCTCAAAGTTAGTGTAGAGCAGAAACTCGGGTATTTGTCTCACTGACACCCCTTGCGGCACTGGTGTCCCTTGGTGTCACTGCATTGACCTCAGCCTGTTCGCACCTCGTTCCCTACAGAGATACGGGGCAAGGGGCTCAAAGAGAGTTTGGGACTCACCCTGACGCTGACAAGGAAACCAGAGGTGGTGGCTGAAGTGGCATTTAAAGGTAATAGTCCCGGAGAATACCGGTGATTCACCGGAGCAGACATCACAACCACCTGATCACTGCTATTGAACAATAAGTCTCCATCTCTTTCGAGGGTAAAAAAACCTTCTCCTTGACAGAGATTAAGTTCTGAAGGGGTTTGTTTAGTTTGTCAGAGTGACCATTCACAATCAGAGACGATCTGTAGAGAGCTGACCAAGCCCAGCACAGGCCAGCTGGGCCCACCTTTGCTGTCCCTGGATCCCAGAGAAGTGTCATTTTAATCAAGGTGCCCCCAACCTCATTCTCCCCACCACTAACCAAAATCAAGGCATGGCAAATGCTCGCCTGGATGGGCAGTGGGTTTTCTGCAGGCAGATGCAGCAGCAGCACCATGCCCAAGTCTTCCTGGGGTCCAAAGAAGTCAGTGGTGTTAAATCTCTCCCTGCCAGAAGTCAAACGATGCTAAAGAAATTCCTCAGCTGATGGGTTTGGTCTCTGGTTCCTGGGGGGAAGTGACAAGGGATGCTCCTCCACCAGTGGATAGAAAGAAGGTTTAAACGTCCCGATGCCGATCATTCAGAAATATAAAATAATCTTGTTAAACATTTTCTATTTTCAAAGGATTAAACAGCAAGGTTAGAGTAATTAAAAGCTCAGATGTTAGGTTGCTAATAGGAACGGAATAATAGAAGGAATTAGTTATCTCTAAGGAATTCGAGACCAAAAATTCCCATGTTTACATGAAAGGAACGAGGTCGTAGTACATCAAGAACATTGAAGGTAGCAACAATAAATTGTTATCTGTCAGCAGGAAGGGAAGACAGAGCTCCAGAAAGCCCGGGGAGGATTAGGGAGAACAGTAGACCATCGACAGGGAAACAGAGACAAAGCTGGGAACAGGACTATAAAGTGCTCGAGGAAATCCCTCAATCTGTGGTATTAAAGCACTTACAGTGACTTCTCAATTCCATGGCCAGTCTCACTATCAGCCAGTTCTGTCATTTCTGACAGTGCAAGCAGGCTCAGGTCTTCCAGTCAAAAAGGCTTCAGGTTTGAAGTCATTTCCTGAAATGCAATTTGGATGAGTTTCCTAAGATGTATCTTAGATTTGCCTTTGCTGGGAATAGAGAAACAAGCTTTAAAAAAGCTAAAAGCTGGTGTGAAACTGAAGCGTTTCAGCTGCTGGGCAGAAAGGGCCTTCCAAGAGTAAAATTTTCCTGTAATGGCTTTGTTGCTTTGCTTTTGTTTTCACTAAACACACAACCAGCTGCCTTCGGGAAAAGGGAAGGAAACTCACTTCCATCTTCTAGGGGGAAAAGCAGCATCCAGGCACTGACCAGGGGCTTGCCGAAATGTGGTGTGTTCACTCCCCACCTGATTTATCCCGTCCCCACCGTGCTCAGAGGTAACCCTGGGAGTGGTGGAACCGCACACGGAGCAGGAGTGCAGGAGCCTGAGCTCATCCTGTCCCCCACTCCCTGTTCAGTCCCAGGGAATTGTACAGCTCGATCCCAGACCTGCTGAAGTCATGGCAGAGCCCTGCTGGACGTCACAGCACAGCATCATCCTGCTCCTCCTCCCCTGCAAGGGTGAAGGTGTGTGAAGTGTTTCAAAGATTTAAAGTACTACGGTTGTCATCCCACAATTCTTATTCATCCCTGATAATTTCTACTAGTGGGAGGAGGCCCATTGGCTCCACAGTCGTCATTATTTGTAACATTTCTAGTATTATTCATAACACATCTAGTTCTCTGACATATTTCTATTAATTTTAGAAGGGGAACGTTTTTAGCAGCATGTTTTACATATTCAACAGATGCATGATATAATTAACCAAGAAATGGCGTAAGAAACACAAAGAAAATATTCTTATTACCTTCAATATTTAATTGCCCACAGTTATTCTCAAGGCAAACCTTCTGCTGCTCGGAGAGAGTTGTCACAGATCCCTTACATTGTTTTGCGGGCTTTTTTTAGTGAGTCTAAGTCAGAGTTCGTTTTCTCAGTTTTAGACTTTTAATCTGTCAAAATGAAAAAGCAAAATCACCCCCCAGGAGAGGCTGCAGCATTAATACTTTAGCCTCAATTTTGCAAACACCCTGTAGGGATTTGGGTTTTTACTCCACCAAACAAGGGCTGTCCCCCATCGCGTCTCTGGGATGGAAATTCAGCAGCCCCATAATGCTGCCAGGGTTTGTAGACCCTTCCCTGCCCCTTCAAAGAGAGGTAAGGTGGGTCCAGAACACATGTATGGGTTTGGCCACTTTTGCCAAAGTTTTATTTTGTGACTGAGTGTCCCCATTCTTTTCCCTCCGTTATCCTCACAGCTGGAAGTGCTCACTCCCTCCTCTGCCATCCGTTCTGTGCTGTTGTTGCTACAGAAAGAAGCAAATGTTTTCCTCGAGGCAAGAGACCTGTAGGACAGAGATTCACAAGGTGCTTCAGAGATTATATTACTCCCTTTTTTCCACCCCAAAATGACTGCCAATGAGCCAAAAATTGCCACAGGTACCACCTATAAAGGAAAAGAAGGTTGTTAAGACGCTTTGAGCACATGGGCGGTCTGGAAGAAGGTTAAAGGAACAATTGCTGGCATCCATGGAATTATAGAGCCTGCGATTCCTGTGAACCTTCCCTCCTGCGATCCCTGTGGCCCTTTGCACGTGGCAGGGTGTTAGTGTTGGCTTTATCTTCTCCAACTTTAGCTGTTTCACATCAATAAACTGCCCACTCCAGATTCTCTACATATTTTGCTGAGTATTAGGAAGTGGTATTAGGAAGCGACTTCAAAGGACAGCTCATTTCAGCCCAGCAGAACAAAGTCAGAGAGGATGAATCACCCTCTCGGAGCAGCTACTTGTCCCTCTGACTGGAGATCAAGAGTTGGGTGCCTTGTTTAGGCTGAATGTGCCTTGTTTAAGTTCACAAGGCTCGAGTTCAGTGAAATGAATCCCACTCGGGTTTTATTCAACATCAAATCCCGCAGCTTCCCACAATCTAAATTGTTTTAGTCATCAGGTGCCTTACTCACTGCCTTTTGCTGCTTTGTTCAAGGAGCACTTAAGGACTGAAAAGCCTTTCCTAGACATGAGAAGGATAATGCTGATGGGGTTCTTCACTTCGCTGCTGCAGGATGGAGAGGGGTGGGTGTGGTGTGTGCCCGAGAGGAGCCCGGGAGGAGGAGAACGTTCCCAAAAGCTTCCTGGCAGGCAGCTGGTCATCCTGGTGTCAGGGGAACTGAGCAATTTGCCTGACTTGGCAAACTGTGCTGGTTGGTGCATTAGGAACCAGCACTTTCTGCAAAGGAAGCAGATATCCCCAATCCCATGGAATCTCAGCAGCTGCCGGGGGTGTCTCATTCCCTCTCAGACCACTGGAAATCTGCATGTTGGATTTGAAAGGTGCAGCTAATGGATGTCCTGGTGACTCAACATGAGTCAGTCCAATTAAGAACTGAATCAGGCTCTTCAAATATTCCCATGAAGCTCTTCCTCTGAAGACTTCAAAGTGCATGACAGAGATTCAAAGTGCTAACGAGGAGGGTAATCCAATGATGATATCAGTTCTGGCATGACGCACTTCCCAGGTGACCAGGGACAAGTCCATTTAGAGACACTCTTGTGGCACATATTGAGCAGCCACACAGAGGTTTGGACTGGAACACAAATAAAGATTGCATCTTGACAGTCTTCCCTGTGGAATTCTATAAACTGGTTGTAAAATTTTATAGAAGGAGCATTCCACTCAATATTGCACTCTGGGGGCTTTCCCATAATAAATACCTGTCCTGCCCCATTTTGGAACAGAAACAGCTTTACTGCTCGGCCAGATCTGCTGTCTGAGCCAAGGAGCCCTAAAATCGGGATTTTGATATCAGCCTCCTGTCTATGGAGAAAACAGATAAAATGCAAAGCTGAACAGAACCATGGCACATATTTCTTTAACCCTCCTGTACAAGATATGGCATTAGTGGCACACGAAGCAGTCTACAGTTTTATAGAATGATAGAATGGGTTTTGTTGGAAGAGACTTCAAGGATCATGTCATTCCAACCCCCTGCCATGGGCAGGGACACCTTCCACTAGCTCAGGTTGCTCCAAGCCCCATCCAACCTGTCCTTGGACACTTCCAGGGATGGGGCAGCCACAGCTTCCCTGCCCAACCTGCTGTGCCAGGGCCTGCCCACCCTCACAGGGAAGGATTTCTTCCAAATCTCTAATCTAACCCTGCCCTCTTTAAGATTAAAGCCATTTTAAGACTCCTCTAATTCCTTCTTAGGACAGTGATGAAACCACACACTGGATTCATTTGGGTGAAGGTGCTGACTGGATCCTCAGAAAATATCCCTTGGCCAGCCCTCCAGGATAACAAAGAGTTTAGTGAAGGCAGTGGTTGTGAGAGCAGCTGGGCACAGTCTGTGGCATTGCTGCTGCTGTCACAGTGGAGATGGTGGGTGCTGAGTCTGAACCCTCTGAAATGAAGAGCAAAGCTGGTACAAGCACCAACAATCCTTGGGCTGCGCCCTCATGCCAGTGCCCTTTGGTGCAAAATATAATCATGTAAATCAAATGTATGGGCAGCTGACAGCAAGTGTGTCCTATGCACGGCCTTGGTAAAGTGCACAAGCACACATGAAGTACACAAGGCATCCCTGCAAGCACCTGGACAGGATGAGGGATGTCCAGACCACCTGAATGGCACAGGGAGACACCCAAGTTTAGCAGCTGAGTTGAATCTCAGGGCAGCAAGGATGGCTCGAGCCCCCACAGCCCTGGGTACCACACAGGAGCATCCAGATGACCCCAAACAGCATCTGAAAATCCCAGCCATCCTTGCTCTGCCTGTGGGCCCACTGCTCTGGGAGGTGTTTCCCTGTGACTGAGCCTCTGGAGCAGCAGCCTGCCAGCACTGCCGTGTCCTGGTGTCCCTGTCACACAACCAAACCCACCTCTGGGCAGCTGCCTTCCCTGCTCACAGCCCTCCCTGAGATCTCTGCTGTAAATCCAGAAGGAGCAGGGCCCAGCTTTGATCCACGATCCCTCAGGCTGTGTCACTGTTGGATCCCTCCCTGGCAGGACATTGCCTGTCCCAGCTCCTGCTCTCCCAGACGATGCCTTGGAAGGCAGCAAAGCCCAAGGATTGCTCCCTGTAGGCCGTCTGGATGAGGCCACCTGCTTGGGATGCAGGAATGGGAGGAAAGAGCTGAGTCATGTGGATGTGAGTCACGATACTCGACTTTGTGTTTGGGTTGGTCTGTTTTCTGGCCATGGCCAAGAGAGAGCAGGGAATGGATAGTGACCCTTCCAGAGGCACCGCTCTGCTCTTCCTGGAAAAGCTGGGACCTGAAATTATCTCTGGGGAGAACCTGTGAAGGGAAGGCTCATGGCTTTGGACAGGGCTTGCCCCGTGCCGTGGCCACATTCCAGCTGGATTTGGCACCAACTCATTCCCTAGGAAAAGCAGAAAAAGAAACAGGAAAAAACGAGATGGGGTTTCCATGGCTACGGGACTGTTTACTTCCTTCTGACCCTTATCACACGTTTTGCCATGCAAAGAAGCAACAGATGCCAGAGCTTTGGGTTTGGGGAGCTCCTGGTGGATACAGCCCAGGGAAAGGTGCTGTCCTGGAGCCCAGGGAGGTGGCACAGGATCATCTGTGGGCAAAACACAAAGCACAGACATCCAGCCTTCTAAACACTGGCCCTAGAGCTCCCTCCCCTCAGGGAATGCTTCCCAATGACTTTGAACTTCTGGATTTCATGTTCTTTTGTGATGGTTGTTGAAAATAACAGAGTAACACCACACCAGGTTTTCTGGAGGACTAACAGACATTAAACCCAGCAGCAATCTGTAGAGAAATGGCACAGACCTTGACTTTAATACCCTGGAACAGTGAGGAGAGGGCAGAAATGAGAGCCATGCCATCAGTTCCTGTTACTGGTGATGCCAGCAGGTTATCCTGCACTCATTATGACACATTCCAGAGCAACAGGTGGAAGTACAACTGGGGTTTCTTCTGTGAGCCCGGTAAGCTTACCATTATTATTCAGACAGCAAAACACATCTTTAATGGGAAAATCTCTCAAAGTTTTCATTAACCACTAAGCCTCTACTGCTTTCCTATGATTGAATTTCACCCTATTTCCCTAGTCCAGTCCCTCCCCTACTCTGCTCCCCTTTTCTGGATCCTGCATTTGCTACAGAGGCTTCTCCCCTCACTTCCCTCTTTCAGATAAGTTAATTTCTTTAACACACGAGCAGCATTTGCAAGGTTTGGGACTGAAAAGTTCGGGAAAGAATTTCATAGTTCTGCCCAAATTTCCAGCCTAAGGACTATGCTAAACCACAATATCAGTGGTGTTGATTGAGTTTTCTTGTAAAAAAAACCTGATAGATCAAAAACCCCAGAGAGTTTCCGTCCATGTCTTTGCTTGCTGAACTGGCAGCACAAACCACAAGCTACTCAATAGTTAATAATGAGCAGCTTCTCCCCCCAGCACTTGGTTTGAAAGGACTACAAGCTCTGAGTCATTGCACAGTTGATTTGAGCTTAACCCTAATAGCTCTGTTATGTCCTGGCTTATTCCTAAATCTTCTTGGAAGCAGGAGAGCGTCAACAATAAACTTGCAAGGTTTAACACTCTTAACACCAGGTAAACTGCTTTATCTCAATTAAAAATACCAGCGGTGTCCTTTCCACTTCCTCACGGGGCTGTAAAGTAAGGCTGGAGCAGAAGCGTGTGCCTGCTGGACTGTGCCTGGAGAGGTTCTGGGAATTAATTCTGCTTTGCAGAACTATTCCAGTTATTCATGTGACTCAGCGGCGGAGAGCGGGATCTTCCTGCACTCCAGGGTGACGTGCTGATTCAGGCTGGGTCAGCAACCCGGCATCGGAGACACCTTATCAAAAGAAAAGCCCTCTTTGGGGACAGGCTCTCCCAGCAGCTGGCAGGGAAATTTCCGTAGCGCTCTCCGGTGGGGTGAGATTAGCGGGTTATTATTAGATCTGGACGATTTTCTTCGCTCTGGGTAAGAAGGGAATTGTTCTTTTCAAGCAATAAATTACTCGGTAGTGCTGCTGCTGTGATGTGTGTCCAGATGTGAGCTCAGGGCTCAGGCTCTGCACCTCTGCTCTCACTCATACCTAAGAGTATTCCCGCCACACTCGGCGTTCAAGTTTTATTTATAAATGTTTTAGAGAGGATTAATACCTGGCTGACTCTTGTTATACACACGTTACAGACTGGAACAGTAAATTGCAAGTCATTTATCAGTACTCCCTGGATTTATTTAGCTTGGTGTAGAATGACTGATGGAGACATTAATAACAGGTTAACCCTTTATAATCCAATTGCAATTGATGGGCAGGGCACTCCTCAGCTCCCCTACCTGATGAAAGGCAGGCATGTGGGATGGAAACCTGAGCACCTCAGCCACTCACTCCACTCTCACTCTGTGGGTGAGTTGAGTCCTCCAAAAGGAAACATCTGAAGCAGGTCTATCAAAAAGTAGCATTTTGAGTGGCCAGCCCAGGATTTCACGTAACAGACTCTGGCAGACCAAGACAACTCCCATTTCCCAATTTCTGTCCTCATTCTCAGTCCCCAGGACCAAAACTGCCCTATAATCACATCACTTGCTCTCTGCTCTGCTGCTCACCTCTCCCACAGCAAAGGGTGAGTGCAAAATACAGGAGAAAGAGGAAATTGAAGGATTTAACTCCTTCAATGGATAAAGGAATAATATATGTATGAATTTTAAAGAAATCCATCTGCTGACACAGGCTTTAAGTGGTATCAATGGATGGGAGCAGAGGAGATGCTGTCAATAAAATGGAAAACAAGGCTGTCCAAAATAGAAAGGAATGGGAAAAAAATCCCAAACTCTCTCAGGGTATTTTCCCTTTCCACCCCAAAGATCTGGAAGGCTTCTCCATGACTGGTCAGAGCACAGCTGCTGATGCAGGTACAGCCTCTCCCAGCTGCCTCCAGTCCATAAAGCTGTAAATTCCTCCCAAAAAGAGAACTCCGACAGTTTTATCTACATGGAAAACTCCCAGCAGCAGGTACTCAGAGGCATAAACCCACATGGGTTTTGAGGGTTAAAAACCAGAGGAAATCTGCAGCCTGGGAAAATTAGGGGCTTTCCATTCCCGGTGTAATGAAACGACAGATTTAAAGTTCAGAGGGAGAAAAGTCATTGAAAGGAATTAGACTCCAAGCTTCCTGAGACATACAGGCTTTGTTTTCCAGGGCTATTGATAAATCTATCAGTCTCCCGATTACTGTCCCCCCACCCCTGCAAAACCCTCTAAAAGAGGAATTTGCTGCCTTAATTGGAAGGAAAAGGCTTTAAAGAACATCCACTGTAAGGTCCCTCTGAAGAAGGAAAGTCCCTGGAGGCAAAACAATAATTGGTTTTGACCTTCCGCAGTTCAGGAGGCGTCGGTGGAGACGAGACTTAAACACAGCCTGACAACTGTGAGTTCCAATCAAACTCCGAAAGAGACGGAAATTGGATAAGCAAATTCCTTTTTGTTCATGACCCCGGGCCCGCTTTCCTTTGTCCCTGCAGCATGACACATCAGAATCTGTCCTGCGTGCCATAAATCACCCCGGCACAGCAGCAGCAGCAGCAGCAGCAGCCTTAGCCCTTGAATAGCTGTCTTGTGTTACGCTCCCATCTTCCAGGCGAGCGGCATTAGCAGTCCCAGCCTGCCCTGGGACACCCGTTCTGGGCCACAAAGGCTGCAGGGGAGGAAGGAAGCTGTGATTTCATTGCTGTTTTCAGCACGGTGTCAATTCCCCCGCTCGGGGTTCGGGACAGCTCTTCACAGCGGCGCTGGGAGCCGCTTGCCAATTTGAGGGAATTTGGGTTTGAATGCAGCAAGCCACAATCCTCATTCTGTCAGAAGCTGCAGCTGACAAAATGCTTTGCTTTTCTGGCCGTCTGAGCTCACAGAGGACACTCTTTGTCATTCCCCGCCACTGCTCTGGGAAACGTCATGTTTCCTGTGTCACCTCCCGCATGGCAAGTGCATCCCGTCTGGGTGTCCTGCAAAGTGCTGGACCTCTGTGACCCCCCTGCTTCCCACAGCTTGTCCCTGTCACTGCCCATCACCCCTGGCTCTGCTGGCCTAACCTCCTCTTACCGGCCAACCCCACACTTTGAGGGGTCACAGAACTTAAAAAAATCATCCTCCTGCTTTAAGGACAATTCCATAATGCCTCAAGTGCCAGGAAGCAAGAGCTGGGTATCGCAATTGGTGTGACACGTTTCAAAAGCACTTTGTAATGGTTATTTGAAGCAGGCTGAACTGTGAAGTATCACAGCAAGCCCTGCACCTCCCCAGGTGTGCACTGCAATGTTTGGGTGGCTGGGGTTCCACTGGCTGCTCCTACAGGAACACTGGATTGTGGGCAAAATTAAAGGAAATCTGTTTTTCCTGGGCTGGCAGATTTGAGACCCTTGATTAAGACCCTTACAATGGACCTGAAAGCCAACAAACAATGAAATGTCTTTAAAAACCTAAAGAGAAATGGCAAAGGCTCACCACACCAAGGCCACAGACCAAATAAAAACGCATGAACTAATGGTGAATTTTTCCAGCAGCCACTTGGAGTTGGTCACCACTGAAACCCGACTCATGTAATTTGCAGATGTGACTCACAAGAGTTGGAAGTCCAAAAGCAATAAAGGCAAAGGTTGGAGAGATTTCAGGGCTTTGGAGACAAAAATGAGTTATTTTTCGGGTCTGATGAGACAGAGGTGAAAGTGGCAGTGGTCTACAACATGGTAAGTGTGATGCCCAGGTATTTTCACCAATCAAACTGGTTTCACTTTCTCCTGGGAAGGAGCTGGAAGCTGGGAATGCCTTCACACAGATAGGGTTCCATGAGTTACGAGCAGCAGAACTGGCCCAGGATGTCTCCACGTGCTTTGACCTTTTCTCAAGTTTTGGGAAAAGCTGCTGCTTAGAGGTGCCTCCCTGAGCTGAGCCTAAGCCCTGTTTCCATCAGCCATGGCTCTTCCAGCCTTTCAGGAGTCATGACGGCTGGTTCCTGCTGAGTCCACGGAAAGGACTGTCCCAGAAGGGCTCCCTTGCTCTTTTGGGCTCTGAGTCCATGTGACATTCAGAGCCTGGTGACAAAGCAGAATACCCTGACAGATCCAAGCCAGGCTGCAGCTGCTGGAGGTCAGCAACATTAAGACTCTGAGCTGGCCCCTTCTGAGCTCCCCGAGAGCAGGGCCTGGCCCAGCCAGCAGCAAAACACCCCAGTACAAACCACCACCACCACCACAACTGGTCTTTGGAAAGATCAGATTTGGGACACGTTTCAGAATTCTGCGTCTCCACCACTTTAATCCTCCTAGTCTTTGCTACCAAGATGCTTCCCAACCACAAGTCCCACCCCATCTCATTCCTATTTAAGAAGGTTTGGTTTATTCACTTTGGTTTGGGTAACTCCAGCAACAGACAACTCTCCTTTTCGCTCCAGATTTCATTGCACAGACTCAGATTTCTACCATGCCCTGCTCACAATTTTCCACTCCTGTCCTTGGGAAGGATTACAGGCCATGACCAGGGGAGTGAATCCTTGTCTATGATAATGTTCAGGCTGTATGTAGACAAGGGGAATTAATCAAACTGGAAGGGGCTCAGCGCTGGCACTTTATGTAGGACAAATCATACCCCTGAGCTGGGCCAGCACGTCCCTGCTGAGGTGACACCTTTGTGAGTAATTCTGACACTCTCAGGGGTGCTCTGGTGGAGCAGAGGCTTCTGCAAAGGGCCAGCAAGGCAGCTTGGCTGGGAGCAAACCAAAAATCTATAAATAACATCCTACAAGCAAGGTTCCATAAAAGACCTAAAAATACCCAAAGGGCACTTGGTTGGGGTTTGTAGAGTTACTGTGTTTATTCTGGTTCTCCTGAATGGGAATGAAGCTTCAGAGCCAGATGAGGAAAGAGAAAAACCTCCCACTTAAAGTGCAGGATGCCATGTGCCTTTAACACCCCGAGAAATCAAACATCCCACCACAAACCCTCTCCCAAACCCTCGGCCCTAAACCATCACTGACTCTTTACAGTCATCATTCCCCACTTGCTCAGCACTCAGAAAGGATGTTCCTTGATTCCAAGAAGTTCCAACTTGAGTAGTAAGGAATACCCGCAACTATTTTTCATTTCTGCATCTTGTTTGTGATTTCATGGTTTAATTCCCTCTGCCTAACATGCCCTCTTTAACTCCCTCTGCACTACATAGTGAACAACAGGCTCCAGCCACTGATCTCACAACAGCTCAGAAAAGTCACCCCCAGATTTCAGAAGGCAGAGCAGAGTTTTAGGATTTTGGGCGGGTCAGCAGCACAAAGAGCCCAGTTTGTGCGAGGCCATAGTGACTCCTCTACTCCCCCATCTCCTGTTTCCATCACTGTGAGTCCACAATGGCAGGGGTGACATTAGGGCAGGAAATGCACCAAAACCAGTGTCCTAAAGTTACTTCCCAACACAGGAGTTGTCCACCCGAATCCCTCAGCTCTCCCCACTGAGGGCTACAAGCGTGCCTATGGGGTCACACCATGGGTCCCCTGGCTCAGAGGGGAATTTGGGGTCACACCATGGCTCCCCTGGCTCAGAGGGCACTTTGGGGTCACCACCTCTGCTGAACCCCTCAAATGTACATTTTAAAGACCCCCAAGGCAGGAGCTGCTGCTCTTTGGTGACATCCCTGCCCAGTTATCTGTGCTGGAGGAGGGGGCAGCCAGCTCTGGGAATGCCACCCCCCCAGTCACGCTGCTGACACCAGCTGTGGCAGTGACCTCCACCTCAACTCTGACATTTAGCTCCTGCACGGTGACTCAGGGCTGCCCGTGGTGCCCCCTTTAGGGATGCAGAACTGCAAGGCCAGTGCAGGAAAAAGCAGGACACAGAAATCAGGAAGAGGCTGAAATGAGGCACCTCGGTGTTTTTATGTATTGCAGGGAAGAGTTGATAGCTAAGGGCACGTTCCAGTTGCTGTGTCTTTTTGCAGGCAGAAGCTGGAAATTCATATTTGAAGTACATTTTACTAAGTGTTCTTTGGCCTGGGGTACTTTTTGTAAACAGTCAATGTGTTACCAAACCCACTCAGCTGAATTAAATGATCAGGACTTACAGAGTCTTTAAAAAAATGGACCACGAGTTGTTCAGGTTGAATTGAACTATAAGGAACATCACATGCATTCCTTATCATTTTCAGCTTGTTTAAAACCTTGACTGACTTACAGCTCCTAAGAGTCACCTGAACAATGAATGACCATTTGTGTCCCTTTTGACCAGGTCTGAGGTCCCTCAGGACAACAAGAACATTCTGTTTCTAAGGGAACATGAAGCATGTTGGTCCAGGGCTCCTTGTCATCCCAGGGAACCCACCCTGGCAAAGGCAGGACATCAACCACAGCTGGCCCAGACACAACCAAGTCCCCCTGCCTGTCCCTTCTCACTCCACTAGCCATGTTCTGCACCTACTTATGCAGCTGGTGCTGAGGGAGCACCAGATACAATAATAACTTTTAAATTCTAAATACCTTTCTATATGTGGGTGTCTAGAATTACTTCACAGATCCCAGTTAGGAGAAACATGGTTGTATGTGAGTTAACAATTAGAGGTTGTTTTCTTGGACTGAAGACATTCTGTAGACAAAGTAATAAAATTTAGCATTTACTTCAAATCTACATTACACACAACACATCTGACAAGGATGTGCTCTCACCTTCTCAGAGGCTGAAAAGATGCTCCTTGGAGATGTTTGACTTCACTAGGTACAACTTCCTTCTACCTTCAGCATCCACATGAAACCATGAAACCTCCCTAGGGATGGGGCTGAGCTCTGAGGTCAGAGTCTCCAAGCAGTGTCAGCTGGGAGAGCTTTTCACCCCTGCTGAGCTACCCTGGCCTCGTGAGCTGAAGAACAGCCCAGAGTGCCCAAAACCTCCTTAAATTTCCACCTATCAGATGCATTACCAAACTCCTGTAGCAGAAAATCTGTGAACAGCTAAATCAGGGCTATGTATATGTATATAAATATATATGTATGTATATATATGTATCTGCTGCCTGGAAAATGTCCAAGTTTACCTACTCAGGAACCCAATCCCTCCCCTCACTTTGCACTACAGAGTCATTAATTTGCCCAACAGCAAATAACAACACTGTGGACAGTGGCCTGGGGAAGAAAACTGCTGGCAATCCCAGCATTTTCGGACTAGAGCAGTGCTCAGATGCTGTTTCAAGGTTGTGTTTGCTAATATTAGTACAAAGTCAGACATACCAGAGTGCTGCTTTTATTTTGTTGTTTCTATTTTTCCTTAAAGCCAAAGTTTTGACTCAGGACTGAACGTAGCTGTGGCAGCAGGAGGGGCAGAGGGGATGGCACCATTCAGCCAAGGTTTTGGAAGGAAGAGGTTTCAGTATATTTAATTTACATGTCTTTGATTTCTTGGCCTTTCAAACCACTCAACCCTTAGAAACTCAACCCTTAGAACCTCCCATGAGTCAGTGTTTCCAATCCAAGACTCATGGGAGAGTTTTTGATGCACACAAGTGGTTTAGGATCCTGCTGGTTTAGGGGTGAACTTATACCCCTGAAAGGTGTAAAATACACCGATAAATTGTTCTGCAGGACCTCAGTGCTTGTCAACAGGTACGGCTAATCATAACCTATTGTTTCACCTGAATATTTACAGAGGTAAGAGAAACAATTATATCGCTTATTCCCATTTCCAGATGAAGTATTAGAATTTTTTTGCTTTCCTCCAACTTGGAAAGAATTCTCTAAGCTCTGAAAAGCCTCAATATTTGTCTGTTATGTTTGGAAAGGTCAGGCCTAAGCATTTGATGTAAGGATAAGGATTTGATATAAGGTGCACCTTCCACTGTCCCAGGTCACTCCAAGCCCTGTCCAACCTGGCCTTGGACACTTCCAGGGATGGGGCAGCCACAGCTTCTCTGCAGTCAGGGGGTGACCTGATGGTGACCAGCACCCTGAGCTAACACCTCCTGCTCTTTACACAGATTACATCACACAATCTGCACGGTGCTTATTTGCTACTCAACACAGTCATTAAATAAACATTAATGTGATAGGCAGGCAAAAATAACACCAGGTGTAAAGAAACAGCTTATTGTAACATACAAGTAGGTAACAGAGTCCAGGTAGGCAGCAGGTAATACTGTCCAGGTGCCCTTTGCTGATCCCTTAAAAATAAACTCTTACACCTTTCACAGAAAATTCTTTCCCCACTTAATTCCATCTTATTACATTTTGTAGAAAACTCACATGATGAACCTTCAGTTTCTTCAACAACACATTAGTGTGATACAGATGCTTTGATTTGGGGTCAATTGCAATTCTTTAAAAACAAATTACTCATAGAACGTGTTCAGCTCATTATCCCTGTGGGAGTGAGAAGTGTTGCTGTTTTCCTACCTAACTTCTCTGAAACTGGCAGATTCCCCCCCTCTGCTCTCCTGCTCTTCTCCCATCATGACTCCAAGAAGATAACTGGCAAATAAAGGCAAATAACCCCTGCCAAGAGGGAAAATCCAGTGTTAAATACACCAGTGAGATGTATGTGTATGTGTATGTACCACAAGGCATGTGTATGTGTGCAAGGCTAAGCCCTGAATTCGGAATTCTAAACTTGAACTGGATCCTGTGAAATTCTCTCTTTGCTGACCTCAAACTCTGTTTTTCACCCTGGGTGCTGAAAAACTCTTTATTCTGCTACACCTGCCCCCCTGAACTGTCCAGTTTGCAATCAAGTCCATGAAGAACTCTGTTAAAACCCCATGGTTTATAATCTATGGTTACTTTCTAGGAGTCCTAAAAGGAAAGACCCAGAGATCCTGGTCTTTTATTGCACAGATGGGATGTTGGGGAAGCATCTGGGAAGAGCCCCACATTTTGGGGTGACTGTAGAAGAAACAGGTGAGGGAGCACTGGCAGCCCCTCTGTGCCTGCTGAGGTGACTGTGGTACAACCTGCAGACAGGAGAGTGCCCTGAAAGGCCCTCAGTTCTGCCTGACAGACTCGCCAATACAACTGAAGGGCAGTTTTGTTTTTAATGGCATTAAAAAACAAACAAACACCAAACACCATCTCTATTTCAGATCCCAAAATTTAACCCAGATACAAATTTTTCCTCTAACCTAGCCTTATTATTTTCCAATCTCCATGAACTCCTGTGTGGTGAACCCCTGTGTCACCAAAGCCCAGACAAGGACTGTGCTGTCGCTGTTCTCCCTATAAACAAGCCCTTTCATTTTGGGTGCCCCGTGCAGGGCTTTTTTGTTTTGCCTTTGAGTTAAACTCCTTTTAACTTGGATTCTTTTGTGAGAGTTTTCATCCCCGTTCTGGATGTCCCACCCACTCAGCATCACTTGAAATGAAAAGATTAGATGTCAACTGGTCTCCAAGTACAGAATAAAAGAGAACAACGAATTCTACCAAGGATCTCTCTCAGACTGCACAAATAAAAGATGAGTTTGTATTGGCAAAGGCCTCTCTCGATCTGTTAATATCAAGGAAGACAAAATTATCTGTGTTCTTTGTGAAGCAGCAGTTGTTTGAGTGGGGAAGGAAGCCAAGACAGCTGTTAGATAGTTCAGCCCAAAATCCTGACACACCAACAACAACACCAGCACTGAGGGGCTCATCCAAGCCACCAAAACACCAAAGATCAGTGATGCTGCTGCTTTCAGAAAGTTTGACAAACTGATAATCTGAAGTTTTCACGGTGAAAGATTGAACTTTTTAGTTCATCTTGGCCTACGGTGCTTAAAAGATGCTGTGGCAAGAGCAGCAAAATCTGTGAGACACAAAAGCCCCCGTGGAGAAGAAGGAAGCAGGTCTTGGTCAGCGCTCCAGATTCCGTGGGAAGGAGCCATCCGTGTTTGGTTTGGATGCAGGACTTGACTCCTTTGAGGAATGAGAGGCCGTGAGATTTCAACAGCTTTTGAGGAGTCCTCAGGTCAAGCTACTTGAACAAATGGCTTTGTCCCCATGACCTGCAGCGTTCCCAACCCCGTGACAAAGGATTATGAAATCATTTTTCCACTCCCTCTCCGGCAGGATGAAATACAGGGGCACTGCGGTCGGAGCTTCCTGACTGGGGCCTTGCTCTCACCCCGTCAGCTGGCTCTGCTGGCCTGACCTCTCCTGCACATCATCTTCTCCATTTGTTCCAGCTTCCCAGGAAGGGTTAGTTTGCAGCCCTTCAAGACTTTCAGACAGAGCAAATACCCCATTGCCAGGAATTTAACTCTGGGCCAAACAGGGTCACGTCCAGCTCCAGGTAAGTGGCGTATTAAGCTCAGCAACAGAGAGGGGAGGGAGCAGAATTTGGCCCATCAGCACGAGCTCCAGTGCAAGGCAGGCTGTTCAAGACTGCAATAAACTTGCCCTCTGCCCCTTTCTGGAAGGTTTCATATCCAATTTCTCCCTTCCCAGGCCCCTGTGTCCTCTGGAAACGCTTTCTTTTCCTCAAATACACCCTTTTACATGGCACTCTGCATTTCTCTCCAGCTGCACCTTCAAAGCTTTGAGAACTCCAATTACTGTCTAAATCGCATTTATGGCAAAAAAAAGGTCATTTTCTTTGAGTGCAGAATTACACATTGGCTGTTTTCTTATAGATTTGGATCATAAAAGAACTCAGAGGAAAAAAAAACATATAAACTTACAGGCCAGCTTGGCTGTAACAGCCTTTGTTCTGCACCAGAGGATGTAGGAGAGAACGGAGGGTGATACATTAATAAGGAACAAGAAGGCCCCACAGCTCTGATGGAGATCAAAGACCTTCCCCCCTCCAACTAAAAGCTCCCACTGATGCCATGAGCCTGTTCCAACAAGGAGCTCAGCCCCAGATCTCCCCAAACACTCACTGGGAAGTTACAACGAACACCCTCTCCACAGCATCCCTGACTCCTGCAACCCTTTTCCCCACTCCCTCCTTTCCCAAGGGATGCATCACATCCTAAGTCCTGTAGCAGATTGTTCTTCCCAAGGCTGGAATCCTTTACAAGGAGTGTTGGGTGGACAGGGAACTCAGACCTCTCCAAATCCCTGGTTTTCCATGCCTGCAGCACAGTCCGACTCTGTGAGCATTCCTGACATCCTCCAACCTCCATGTGGGAACCCTCCCAAACAGGAGCGGATTTGACACGCCAGCAAGTAAAGGGAGAGAATTCTTAGAATCCAAAAGTCAGTAGAAACATTTAAATGTGCCCAGCAAAGCTCGCTCTCGGCGTCTGATATTTCCCTCCTCTGCCGGGGCTCAGCACGGTGTTCACTGGGGGAGCAGATCCTTCTGACTCACCAGATCACAGATAACCTTGCCAAATGGGAACTTTCAAGAAGCTGCCCACTGAATTCGCAGGAGATGAAAGGAAAGCTGCAGTTCTAACAGCAACATCACCTGACAAAGTCTTTGGCATTTTGTGCCTAAAAAAACCCCAAAAAAACCAACCCCTTTTCTGCAGCTTCTCGTAGTGTTTTCAACAGCTGGATGTTTTACTGTATTCATAGGCAGGTCCAAATATAAATAGCAGTTTCTCTACTGACCCACATACTTGGCCTATATTCAGAGCCTTTTAAGATGTTTCCATTAACCGCAGAACAGTGTCAGGTCTTCCTCCAGTGTAATCTTATTTATGAGGTCCTGTTTCCCAGCACAGATCAGGACTGGATCAGCTGCACTGGGCTCCTTGCTCACAGCTGAAAGCCTCTTCTCCTCCCATCCTCCATGGACACGAACCTTCACCCTCAGCATCTCTCCAGATCTAATTTCCAGTGTTACACGAAGGAAGGAAGACTGAAAAAGATGACAAGCCGTAGCTAGTGGGGAAATGGAGAAAACAGAAGTCAAAGGAGGACTCTAGTAGAAGCTGAGGCACGTGGCTCCACAGTTACTATCTTTAAATATTTTATAACTACATTTACAGTACTCTTAACTCATCTAGTCTGTGAAATCTCCAGTCCAGAGAATCCAGAGTAACTGAATTAATCCAAGTACAAAAACCATGGCTCAGATCCTCTGGCCTTTGTGTGGGGAAGTCTTTCATTGGAGCTTTCAGCTGGAAAGAGACTGCAGGAGTTTGTGGCCATGGAGCATGCAGCTCCAATAAATATATAATTCATCACGGAGAGGTTTGTTAAAACCGTTAGGAATAAAATAAATGTTCTTCTTTCCAATTGAAAAGAGATGTCAGCTTTTCTCTTATGCTTACTAAAAGGGCCAGCCAGGGAGAATAAAGGCTTATTACATGGGAAAGCATATAGAGCCCCTTTATGAACTCTGGCTGCAGCCCTTCTCCTTGTGAGACTCTTTGTTTCAGTTTGTTTTTCAGCAGCTGTATCTGATCTGTATCTCGCACACTTTCATCCTGTGACAAAACACAGCTGCAAAGGGACTAGGAGTTTCTCATCTGGCCATCTCTGCATGTTCTCACAGAGGGGACAGGTATGAGAAGCCCCAAACCCGAGTTTGGGGTGTTGAATCCGATAAATAATTGCACAGTGAGTCACGAGGTCTGGCTATCTCTTGGCTCATCTTTCTTGGAAGTGCCAGCGATAGCACCTTATCACCAAAGAAGCTGAATTTCATGAGTATAAAGCAAAGGCAGTTACTGGCATAACAGAGTGAGTAGGGTTGTCATCCCTTGGAAAGGGTTTTTAGGACACATGCAGAATAGAAAACTAATCCCCATGTGTTTAGTCTAAACCTTCCAATCTAAAAAATATTCCANAGGACAGAAATACTTCATTTTCAAATGCAGAATAAACCTTCCACGCTAAAAAAAATTCCTCAGGAGTGGCAAAAGCACCTCAGCTTTGAGTTTTCCTGATTTTGGATTGCATGATCATAGTGAAAAATATTCCAGGGTCCCACTGTATGAAGTGTGTGTGTGTTAATGCTTTGTTTAGACAAAGCTGCCTCAAGAGAAAATTGTATTTATGTAAATACATATGTCTTCCCTCCCATGCCCTGCTCCCTCCTGTTTCAGGAGTGTTGCCTGTCACAGTGTGAAGGGACTGGAAGATAAATCCTCTGAGGAGCAGCTGAGGGAGCTGGGGGGGCTCAGCCTGGAGAGAAGGAGGCTCACTGGGGACCTTCTCCCTCCCTACAACTCCCTGACAGGAGGGGGGAGCCAGGAGGGTTGGGCTCTGCTCCCAGGGAACAGCGACAGGAGGAGAGGGAACAGCCTCATGTTGTGCCAAGGAAGGTTCAGGTTGGATATTGGGGAAATTCCTTCACTGAAAGCATGAGGCATTGGAACAGATTCCTTAGGGAAGGGGTGGAGTCACTGGCCCTGGAAGAGTTCAAAAAACCAGCAGCCATGGCACTTCATGATATGGTTTAGTGGGAATGGTGGTTGGTCAGAGGTTGGACTCACTGATGCTGGAGCTCTTTTCCAACCATAAAGATTCTGGGGTTCTGCACAGAGAACACCCAAGGACACTTGTGAGCCTGATGAGGGAACAGAAGACACCATGCAGGACAGGGCTTATTTCACATAGGGTTGCAATGAACTCAATGCATCTTGGACACCAAAGGAAGAGCCAGGAATATTCTGCAACTGCTGGACTTGCCATTTCCCCCAAGTATTCCCTCTCCTGAAATTTCCTAGTTTCTCCAAGCACATCTCCTGTAACGAGCTGCTTCGATGGGTTACCCCATTCCAGCCCTGCAAAAAGACACAAGGAACAGCCCCTTCCCAAACAGTCCCATGGAGTCCTCTCCCTGCTGTCCCACATTCTGGAGCCCTCTTCCTCCTGTCCCAAATTCTGGAGCCCTCTTCCTCCTGTCCCACATTCTGGAGCCCTCTCCCTCCTGTCTCACATTCTGGGTTCCTGAAGAATCCCACAGCTGCCAACTGGGATTTGAGGAGAGGGACAAGACAATGACTGCGACTCTCACCGCTAATTACACTAATGGACTTTACTGGCCAGTGCAAGTCAAATGTAAAAGTCTTTGCAGTTTGGAAAGAGCCCTTTCAAGTTATCAACCCCTGTGGATCTCAGGCTGTGATAATGGTCCATATTTCTCTCCACAGTTACAAAAAGGAATGTTCAGCAACTGCAGCTGCACCTGCCTGACCGGCCACTGCATTTACAGCCTTTATTGCTGCCCTCACTTGGAGTGCAATCAGCAAACATAGTGGACTGGCAAACACAGAATCGTTAGGGTTGGAAAACACCTCCAATATCATCGAGTCCAACATTTGGTCCCATAGAAGATGCAGACATTGACATTTGGGGGGTTTTTTTGTGATCAGACAGAAAAGCAAAATATCAAATATTTTGCAGAGCGGAAACTCTGAATTATTTTTGGCTGAAAGGATCACAATTAGTTCATTAAGAAGTTCTACCTGATAATGTCAAACCATTCATATCTATAATTAATCTTTAATATTGCAGTAATTTTTAGAAGCTGAAAAGAGCCGAACTCTGAAACAAGGAGTCAAAATGAAAGTTGCTTTTTCAATCTCGAGTAGTATCAACGTTTCCATTGAAAACTTCTTCGAGATGTACTTCCCCCAAAATGCTAATTATGCTGAAACAGCACTTTCAAAACGAAATTAATTCTGTTCAAATTAAAAATAAGTTCAAAACCCTGACGAGACGAAAACCCCAAAACACAAAACGTGGCTGCCTGGCAGCCTCAGCCTCTCTAAAAATAACCGAGCCAAGTCCAACCCACGCACCTTCCCTCTCCATCACAAACACAACCTCTCGCCGTTTGATTACAAAGCTCAGGGCACACTGTGGTTTCGCTTCCAGCTGCGGCCCCGGGGCTGGGCTGCTTACAGGAACACCCCGGGAGCTGCCCACGCCACGGAGGGTTTTCTCAGAAAGAGCTGGCCCAGACAGCAGTGCCAGGAGGTCTGTCTGGGCAAACAGCTCCAGTGGACCTCCACGGGCTGGTGTCAAGGTGCAAACCCATTCCCAGCACACACCTGGCAGCCCAGGGGTTGCTCCGAGGGGTGACTTTCCAGCAGGGCTTTCCAGGGGTGCACCATCCCACTCCTGCAAGGCTCCTCTTGCTCCCAGGGCTGAACTTGAAACCTTAGCTAAGGACATTTTGGGATGGGAGCTGTGAATTTTTCATTGGAGGGGTTGAGAGAAAGCACTGGTTTAATTAAGGAACTGAATGAACTCAGAGGTAAAAAGGAGCACCATTTCCAGAAACTGATTTAAATGCTCTTTTAGAAATCATTAATTTTGCATTTAAGTTTAACTTTTTACTTACTGAACTTACATTCCTACACACAAGTCCCACTTCAAAATTCCTCTACATCTGAGCAAGCTGGTCTAGTGGAAGATGTCCCTTCCCATGGCAGGGAGTTGGAACTGGATAAGTTTTAAGGTTCCTCCCAACTCAAACCGTTCCCGAACCATTCCCTAATTTTGAGCTGTGAAAAATCTTCAGGATTATTTTGATTTGGTAGCTTTTACTTCCACTTTGCCCCCACTTTTCACAGGTGTGATTGACTCCAGCAAGAGGGAAAGCCAGGAAAAACGGAAGATCTGTGGTCCACAGCAGGATAAGGAGGACAAGAAAAGTGCACAGTAGTTTCTTAGCTGCTTTGCATTTCCAGGGAAGGGTCTAGGGAAGGAGGGAAACCAGGTAACACCCTGCAGAAAGCAAAGGTGTTTCCGGGTCACTAAAAATTCCAGAATTATTCCACATTCTCTCCAGTCTTCTTTTCCACTGCAAAGACCAAAACCTGCCCCGTCAGATGCCAACCAAGCTGTTACTTGTTTTGTTTTGCAGGTTGCTAAGGAACAGAGCTGTTTTTGCTTACTTGCCTCCCTTGGGCTATTTCACAACACTTTGTAATATACACTGCTCTTTTCTGCTGCACATCTGGTTTTGATTTTAGGTTTCAGAACCCCCCTCTGAAAACTGAGATATTAGTTTTTCGTATCTGTCATCTAGACAAAGTGCATTAGCCTGTCAAACCGAGTGCACCGGTGAGACACATTTAACCCTCTCAAGTTACCCTCCCAAAAGCTGTTTCCATTTGTTGTCGAGTTCAGACGGTGGAAGTAGCTCAAGTATTTTGTCTGATTTGCTGTGTGAAATTAGCTGCAACCACCATTAAATTTTAGGTATGGAATAAAACTCCCCGTTTCTTCAAACATTCCACTGAAGAGGAAACACTCGTGCCTCGCAAAGAGGGCCGTGCAGTGGATCAGTCGATCCCACCCCAGCAGATGCTCAGCCACTTCTCCCAAAGCTTCTAGCCTTTCATTTGCCTTGGAAGCAGCTACTCCCAGAAAGCACAGAGAGGGGCTCCCCTGAGTCTTTGGGAAATGGTGTTGTGGGATGGCAGGACAGCCCAGTTTGTACTTTGGGGCAGCTGCAAACACGTCCCTCATCCCAGCACTGCCGCTGGCCACGCAGTGCCAGAGTCGCTGAGGTTGGAAAAGCCCTCAAAGATGAGCGAGTCCAACCAGCACTGCTGTGTTCACCCCTAAACTATGTCCCCAAGTGCCACATCCATGTGCCTGGGAGGGTGATTCCACCAGTGCCTGTTCCAGCCCCTCACCACTCTTTCAGTGAAGAAACTTGTCCTGATATCTAAGCTAAACCTCCCCTTGAGGCCGTTTCCTCATATGCATACAGACTGATGGGGGTAACATGTATTCCTGCTCTGCTGATAGTCCTAAACCAAGTGCTCCTGACCTAAGTCCTCCCCCAATGCCACTCTGCATGGTCTGCAAGCGACGCTCTGACAGGGAGGGGGTGGGCAGAGCTAACACTGTTCCTTTAGTCTTCACCCATCTGGTCCCAGCGTCATTTAAAGTTGCAATTAAAATTTATATCCCCAGGCTAAGGTCACTCCAAAAACTCCTGCCAAGAGCTACATACATTTGACACCCTGCAGAGAAAAGAAACTGCCTCTGCTTTATCCCCATGGTTTGGTTCTCCCAGCACCCCAAGGATTTGCCTCTGTGCCCTTCTCAAGCCACTCTGGTGACTGTCTGATCCTATAAAATTGTTTGCTCCAGGGAATCCTCCTTCCTCAGCAGGACACGGGGTCCAGCCAGTCCCATAGCCCCAGAGCAAGGCTAGGGTGATTCGCTGTCTGGTGATTCTGCAGGTTCTGGCCCCTGGTCAGTGCAGTTTGAGAGATAGAGAATCATCAAAACTATCATTTGAAAGGAAATACCAACCAGGAGAGGCAGGTTTGGCACCTTCACTCTGTGCTGGATGAGGCACAGACTGCTGCAGCCTGTCTGCTGCACAGCTGGGGCTACCAGGGCAGGATTCCCAGTGGGAAGGGGGATTCTTCCCCAGAGTATCCGCCTTCTTCAGCAATATCAGCCCAAACCTAAATCCAAACCCTTCCCCTTACAGACCTTCAGTGAATATAAACTTCAAAGTCTGGTTTTCACCCTTCTCCTGAGACCTATCCCAGCAGTGTTAACACTTCACTGTGAAAAAGTAATTGATGCCATGGAGGTCCATGCCAGTAAAAAATAAACCTGGGGACTCCCAAATTTTTGTCTCAAAGACAGACTGTCCTTTCCTAAACATGAGGGCCATACTACAGAACTGCTCCACCACGGAAGGGCTGTCGGGTTTGAAGCCTGCACAGACACAGATCTTGTGGATTTTACAGACCTGCTGACAGCTGTACCTCGGGCTGTGTCCCAGTGCTGCCAGGGGTAATTGCTGCAGGGCTCTGTGACCCACACAACCACAGGGCTGTGTCCCTGCTGTGCAGCCGGGGTTGGGAGCGTGTGGGACAATCAGCCTGTGGAAAAATCTCAGGGTAAAGACTGGTTGGTCTCATCATTACCCCATCACAGCTCCCTGGATGCTCCGGGGACAAAAATTGGAACAAAGGTATTAAATGTAGCAAACCACATCTTTCCATCTCTCTGAATCAAACCTACACTGACCCAGTGCTTGGAGCCCTCACTATCCCATTTTCCCCCACACCCCTTTTTCTTTTGGTGTGGCCAGGCTTTCCCTTCCCCAAAGCCTCTCTCCAGTCCAGCCAGTCTGGAATGGCTCAGGCATCTCCCTCCACCCAGAGGGTCCTGCCCAAAACCGTCCTGTGGTGTGAGCTCACCCTGACCTTTAGCAGAGCACAGCCCTTCGTTCCTCCCCGCAGTCAGAGAGGCTCGGGGAGCTTCACACTTAACCAGTTAATAGCTCTTCCCCCAAGGCAAAAGGTGCTCCCTTCAGGCAAATGCCTCATTCTGATGGATGGATGGATGGATGGATGGATGGATGGATGGATGGATGGATGGATGGATGGATGGTGGGTGAGGAGAGGAGAGGGTTAAGGATAGCGTGGAGCAGTGGGGGCATAGGAAAGCTTAGTCTGGAAGCAGTTTAAGTAACCTAAGGAGAATCTGATACAGACCAAAGACACACAAGTACAGATGCATTTAATAGAAGCGTCTCTCTGCTCGAGATCTACAGCTGAGACTCCTGCAGCAAAATGTGCTGTTGGGAACATCCTGTGCTCCAATCACGATGGCTCTGGGAGGAATCGGAGCCAGTATTATGTGCTGGTGCTCTGAAGGACTGAATGTTCACTTCAGGCACACGTTTGGGGGCTGTATATTTATGCACAGCTTTCGGGATGCAGCACATCCCACTGTGAACTTGGACAGCAGCAGCCTGCTCTTCCCTCTAAGAATTCCTCCCCTAAGCAGTGCCGGGGCTGTGCGAGGGAGGGCACAGCCCCAGGGGCTGTTCCAGCAGCAGCTGAGCCAGGTTAAGGCATTCTCACCTCCAGCCTGCCCGCAGCTGTGTGGCCACTGCCCCCCATTCGGGGTTACCACCCTTTTCCATGAGCCACATAACCACATCTGCGGACACTCCCAAGTCTGGCTCCGTCAGAGTGATCCAGCCTAGCTTAAGTACTTTTTAGTAAGTTTATTGTTTGGGCTTATTTTTATTATTTTTTGAGCTAGCTCATCTCGAGATTGATAGTTTCTTGACTCGGTTCAGCTGCAACTGGAACAGCATCTCTGACCACGCTCCAATAAAGCTGTTGCAAAATTGCATCTGTCAGTCTCTCCAGTCAGAGCCTGTAAGAGCAATCTAAAGATAATATAGTTAATATTCATTCCCTAAACATTCTTTTGTCTGCTATCTCACTGTTTCCTAGGTATTACTGGAAATTTATATCACTTTTGTGTGCAGCAGTCTATTCTCCAACAGCTTATTTAAGGACATCTAAGATAATCAACACTCTGAAGAAACCATCACAAAAAACCCCAACAAACCCTCCAGTGCCTCCCTCTTCCAGGGAATTTACAGTTTCCATGAGGTGCAGAACTGTGAGAATCCAGTAAGTCACGGGGGAACTTGAGCAGAAGCTGTTGATGAGTTTATATTCTTAGTATTATTCCTTTATTTCATTTTCAGTCCTTGGCATATGGGATGTAGGAGCTCTGTGCAGCCAGGGCCTCACAGGGCGTGCCAGGAGGCAGCAGAGGTAGTTTGGGGAGACACAAATATTTGCTGTGCTGACCTCTGTGTTTGGCTCCTAAGGAGGTTTGATTTGCATCGAGGGCCGTGCTGGTGCTCTCAGGGAACACACAGAACTCGGGCCAGCTGAATGGGATGGGAGCACAAAGAGCAGCCCTGCTCAGGCTCTGCCACTGAGCAAGCCAAGAGGGCGGAACGTGGAGCCAAGTCCATTGCCTGCCTTGGCTGCACGAACCAAAACACAAACCTCGCCACTGGAATTGATTATAGGCACATGAAAAGAAAATACATAAAATGATACATAAGGTTCTTGTAACCCCCAGGAGCTGATGCCAGAATGTGCTCATGGGCTTGGTTCAACACCACAAGGGAGAGCAGAGCTCGGCCCGGGCCACGCTCGAGTTTTCATCGGATTAACTCTTCAGAGCAGCCCTCCTGCCTGCTCCCTGCTCCCCTCCAGCCCCCAGGGAAGGGACTAGCAGGACTGAGAGCCCCTCAGCTGGTGCAAAAGGTGCTAGGGCTGCCCATGGGAGGAAAGGAAATGGAATTAAGTGAGATTCGGAATCTGCAGAGCAGAGGAGCCAGGAGGCTGCCTATGCTGAATGTCAAATACTGCTTGAGCCAGCCCTAGAGAAAGTGGGTTCTTCCTCTGCTACAGATCCCAGCGACCCCTCAGCACAAACTGGGGGTTTGGCCATGCATTTCTTGCTTTAATTATGGGTAACAACTCAGTTAGGAAGCTTAACCCATGAGAATACTGCACTGATTTAAACAACAAAACGCAGCAGGCACTAATATGATACATTTCTTGGAAGAATAGGAGTTATTAATAGTATTCTTTCCAATGCAGAGACCTGACTCTTTCTGTAGAGTCTCACTATTCTCCACCAAGACACTTTTTTTCTCAGTTTGAAGTATTTGATACGATAGTTTGATATGATTAAGGTCACACTTTCAGGCAGGGCTCGAAAGCAGACATTATTATTTGACTGCAACACCAGTGAGACTCAACATTTCCCTGGAAATGAGCACAGGGCAAAGCTGATGGTTTTTTCATTTCCCAGTAACCCTTGTGCAAGGCGTTGGAACCCTTCTGAAATGACCACTAAAGGGACTCTCTGCAAAATGAATCAAGCCTTTATCCCAAAAACCTTGAAGACAGAGTTAGCACAAGTAGGTTTGCTCGTGGACAAGCCCCTTTCCCATCAGAAACACCAAACCTGTTCCTGCAGGACAGGGAGAAGCAAAGGGATGATCTTTAAGGTCCCTTCCAACCCAGACCATGCTGTGGCTCTGTGAGCAGTGGGGTCCAACATTCAGGTACATCATATTTTCTTTTAAGGAATAAGTAATTTGCTCCTACTACAGTGACTCCCAGAGCAATCTCCCCTCAGACACTCCTGTGTCCTGCTGAGAGAAAGCAGGAGGTCAACAGTGCACTCAAACTCTCCCAATTTACCTCGAGGTTTAGTCTTTTCTAATTCAAAGACATTTCATTCGAAAGTGTTTTTGCCTTATAATAAACAGATAATAAACAGATTCTTGGTTTCCTACAATAAAAAGAGAAAAAGACTGTAAACTTCAAACTTTTGAAAGGGCACATGGGACTATTCTTTAATTTTACTCTTTGGCTGTGGAATCTAAACTCATTAAAAGTGAAAAGTTGAGCTCTGATTGCTATTTGTGCTCTGAAAGTTTGCATTTCTACCCCCAGAATGAAAGCCAAAATGTGCTGATTTGCTTTCACTTTTTGGTTTTGGATTTATCTTGTTTTTTCCTTCCTGTTGCAATGTGGCACCAAAATTCGAAGTTTGGGTTCCCTAGAGTGAGAATAAAGTAATGTAACAGTGTTTCAAAGAATCTTTATAAAAGGAAATACGTGTAGTCAAAGATGGACTGAAAACATTTCCCAAACTATGAATTTTGGCTACTAAGTGATAAAAAGGTCATGAAATGGCCCAGCTCTTTCCTCGCTATGAAGGACCCCGATGATCCAAATATGTAATTCTTCCCTGCTTTGCTGTATTTTTGTACAGAAGCATAATAGCTAAATAATAAAAATAACATAATTGAGTTACAGACCCAAATAGAGGTTGGATTTGGGGCACCCAGCAGGAGAGAGGCAATGATTGAACCCGATGGGAGCGGGCAAGGAACAAGAAAGCGTCTCCACCTCCTCATTCTTTTGGAAGGGAAACATGACTTGGTGTAAAATTCATATTTTGGCAGATGCTGAGCTCCTGTGCCCCCTGTTGTGGTGCTTTAGGCTTTCTGAGAGCCCGAAAAGCAGGCTGTGGTTCCAAGGTGGGGAAGGGGTGGCGGGGCAGGAGCCACATCCCGAACAGCTGTGTGGATGCTCCGTGGGTGTCTCTGAGCAGCATCCCCGGGGCAGCCCGGCCCCAGATGCAGCTGCTGGCCCTGCCCAAGGCGGGCACACCCCTGTTCCCCAAGGGATTTGCCAGATTCCAAAGGTCTGCCAAATCCTGGCTGCTCGGAGCAAAGCAAACCCCAGCAGTGCCTGTGCAAATCAACAGCACATGGAGGAGTTTTCTCCCACATCCCACCCCGGTCTGACCAGAGAATTCAGAACATCCCATGCTTTAAAGGGTGTTTGGGAACTGCTTTCTCCTACAGCTTGGAGAGAAACTTAATTATTATTTAATTAAAGCTGGGGTTTTTTTTAAAAAGCTTGTTTTCATTCCTAACAGAGCCATAATGATCCAGCCAATGCTCTCAGTGCAAACACACTTAACATAAAATAGTTTTTAGAACAAACCATTAATTTCAAGACTTCCTGGTAATATATATTGCTGCTAAAGCAAATATTTTTCCATAGGTTTTGAGTCTGTGTTATCAGGGCTGCAATAAATTCTGCCAGTCCCACATAAGGACATTAAAACCAGAATGGCATTATGTGTCAAGTGAATTATTTCTGTTGGATCAAATGAATTAATCTCGTCCTGATTTTCCAACCTTAATTATAAACATTTCTTGAAGGAACTGGAAAATATGTAAATAGGAACAAGCACTTGAAATAAAAATATGCAGGGTCTGTTCTGAAAATATTGACATGAAGTGATTGACATTATCAGAGGATCTCTTTGCCTCGAGATATCTCAATTAAATTAAATTGTTTCTGACAAGTTCCTGAAGAAATTTGGAGTTCAAATGGAACCATATTTTCAAAGCAAAACATTCTGGAGGCAACCCTTTGGTGCAGAGTCCCCTGCGACTCAGGAACAGGGGGGAGCTCTTTGCCCTGAGGTGGCTTTCCCTCTGACTCTGCCTATTTTTAGTGCCCTGTGGCAACCTGGGGGTTTTCCTTGCCTTCTTTCTTTGTTTGTTTGCTCTTTCTCACTCTGAGTCATTTGTGCTTGTACACTGATGTTGCTGCTGTTTGTAAACAGGGGGTTATGAGCTGTTCCTAAAAACTAGGCTGGGATTTACCAGAAGGGAGCTTTGCCTTTCTTTCAGCTCTCCGTGGCATTTTTCATGTTTGTGGCATTTTTCTTGGGACAAATCCCATGGGATACATTTGGAGGCTGCTATTTATTTTTGCAACACAAGCCTACTGGAATCAGGAAAATTCCAAATAGTCCACGGGCAAATAGAAGCAGAAATGAAAAGATAAATGAGTTTCACATAGAAACTCAGCAGTGGAAATGCTTTTTGGGGTGGGATGTCCGACCTTCTCAGCCTGAGGGTCGGGACTGGTTTTGGGAGATCAAGTGACCTGTGAGTGGTTGGATGTAAATATTGTCGATAGATTTCAACTTACAGACTTTCCACGCTCTTCCTTTAAACATTCCTCGTCTTCTCCAGAACAAAAGGCTGGTAAAAGTGATGGAAGAGGCCGTGTGATTCTTCCAGAAGCTCCATAGAGCCCCCCTGGTGCTGTGTCAGCGTTTTTGCTTCTCTGCTGGAAACTGGAAGTGAAAAGGCCTCGTGTCAGAAGAGCCCCGAACCAAGAAGTGTGGAGACAGGTTGCAAAACCAGGCAAGACATCAGAGGGAAGTAGGTGACCCAAAAGGAGGAAGGAGATGTTTCTAAATAATGCCTGGATTTGCCTAAGTGGGCAGCAGAGTCGCCAATTAACCAACCTAATTAAAGGAAATCTGCATTTTAGCCCTGTTTCTTATGGAAATGCATGGAAACACCTCCTGTTCGAGTCATCCCTCTCCCCTAAGGTGTCCATAACAATGCTGTGGTGTTCAGGTGGTAAATTTTTGGCGCAGAAAGGAGAGAGCTGAAGAAACACAAGACCATTTCATAAGGGTTTCTCAGTCACGAGGTTTTTGATCTTCCTACCATTATCCAGAAATAAAGCAGGTATTTCTGCTCAGCTGAACCCAGCTGGCTGCATGGAAAACGTTTCAAAATCTGCCACAAATCTTTATTTTTTTTCCCTGATGTCTGTTAATTTACTTAAAACAAATCAATTAAACAGCCTAATTACAACTGAAATCTATAATTATGTTGTGCACTCAGTTCAGTGCATGCTAACGAAGCAATCACCACCTTCTTATTAGTCACTCTGGAAAACTAAACCCAAGTGGGAGCTGAGAATGTTTTCCTGTATCTTCAAACAAGGCACTCAGTCCATTCTTTGCTTGTTTCTAAACTTGAAACTTGAGCAAAACACGCAGAAAAAAAAAAGATACAGGATCATTATATTATTTTCTTACAGTAAAAATTCAAGAGGAATTATCATGCCCTAAGGTGGATCAGCTCACTTGGAAATTAGAGACTATTTTTAACATACATGTTAATATTTTGCCAAAAACCTTTAGCAAAGGAGTATAAATTTTAAAAGACAGTCCACAGCTCTGACCTAATTCAGATGCAAAGTATTTTGGTGAGTGCGCTTTGCCTGCCTAAACAGAAATATCAGAGCAGCTACTTAAATGGTAATTGATAAATGTATAAAATGAGTGCCATTCAAACTGCAAATCAGTTGGCAGAATTCAATGAAGGTTTAAACATTTCATTGCATTAATGGTATAAATGCATGAATTTACAGGGAGCAGCATCCAGCATTTGGCAGCTTTCCACTGTATTTACTCACAGGTGATAATGTATTTAAAAAGCACTTGAAGCAGAATATGTATTAAGCACTACTAAACTCGCACAGATTTATTAGCAGAAGCTTTTAGACTGTCTCTGCCCTGAAGCAAACTCATTTTTATTTCTGAAAATGAAAAAAAAAAATAAAAAATAGAGCAATCCATCATTTTAAGAAACACCAGCGAGGTCGATGTGGGAGTTATCTTAAAATCCAGTATTTCTTCCTGACAAGTGTAGGTCTGCAGCCTTCAGCTTGTATGGCACTGACTGATGGGGCTGCCTCAGAAATGCTGATAACAGCCACAGGATCTTCATTTGCACATCACTGAAAGAATGGAAGGTTGGAAAACTCCCTGGGATCTCCAGAGACCAATAATCTGACACTTCCAGCACCTTAAAGTGCCCTGATTTTTCAGCCAGAGCTGAAATCCTGTCCATCCAGACAAAAATCGGGCACCGCTGATTTTTTGGGGAGCTTCAGCAGATGAACTTTGTTAGTTCTCACACAGATGTGAGCACAGACAACAGAGAAACAGCAGCAGGTATTTAATGGTGTTTGCAGAGATGGTCCATGAGCAGCATGGGGGGCATGCCCAAGGAAATATCCGCAATCCTAAGGGTGGATCTCCCATAGAAGACCTGGGAAAGAATTATGTGGCAGTGCTTGGGACTTCCCTTGGAGCTGGAAGAAATCACCGTGCTTGAGGTGCTGTGGGGACTGTGTGTGTTGTGTGTCCAGCAGCTTGGGATGGACTCCCACCCCTTCATTCCAGCAGCCCTGTGTGTGGCTGATCAAACCAGAGCAACCCCAGCCACGGTGAGGAGTTCCAGGCCCCATTCCCGTGCCAAGGCTCTAAATGCACCTGGACCTTAAACCCGAAGCTCAGTGTGGAGGACATGGAGCAAGGGTGGCATTTCTTGTCCCCCAGCATGAGGACTGCATTCATGTCCCAAGTCCCGTGTCAGGGCTCTCTCTGAAGGCCACCACACCTTCCTAATTAGTGCTTTTAGAAAGAAACAACGTAAATTAGTCAAGATTTGCCACGTGAACCTTCCCTGTTTCCCACGGAGGTCGGAGATGCTGTGCTGGAGGCCCTGCATCCCGAAGCCAGCACAAGCACTTCAGACTCCCACGGCAAAATTCCCACTGTCCCATGCCTGGAACAGTGAGGAACACGGAGTGCTGTGCAAACAGGGCCCGTCTGATCTGCCCCAGATATGCAATGTCCTGCCCTTGGCTTTTTGGGTCTGTCCTGACAGGGCAGGCACCTCCTCTTGGCTGCTGCACGTTCCCAACAGATGAGCCGCAATGAGCAGATGACAGAGATTTCTCGCCATTTTAATGCTTTTCTGGCCAAAATCCTCTTGAGAATTCAACTCAACAAGGTCTTTAAATACAACTGAGGGCAGAATTTGGCTCGGGAAGTGTTTCCCTGTTTTATTCCCTACAGCTTTTCATTACCACCTTCTAAATGTGTAGCGAAACCAGGAGTGTTTTTACGGTGCTCTGCATGAGAGCGTTGCTAATAAGTAGCTCCATTAAAAATAGTAAACATAAATCATTTATTCATTTCATGCATTTCTAAGTCCACTTGAGAATATTTTTGGCTGCGCCAGGGTGTTAATTATTATCTTACTAGAGCAATCAGTTAATAAGGCAGCTAGGAGAGATGTTTGTTGGGAGGTTCTGGGGTGCCCCGAGGCTACTGAAGTCATTGTCTGGGATAGAAGAGGACCACGGAGCTCGCAGGAGTCTGGTGGCACCAACCCAAAGCCCTGGAGGGCTCTGTCTGCAAATGAGCTGAGAGGAGAGAGCAGACAGCGGGTCTGAGCAGGGCAGCTGTAAACAGGCAGGTAGAACTCCCAGCACAGGCTCTCATGGAGCCGAGCAGCCTCTGGGGCCCCTGCAGGGAGCCTGGCAGGGCTTGGCCGTGGGGTGGACATGGAGAGGGACTTGGGTTTGGTTTCCCTCTTCCCCAAAGCACCATCAGCAGCCTTTTCAGGGCTCTGCTGTGTCCCCAGGCCAAGGAGCAGGGCTCTGCACTGCTTGCAAGGCTGAGCACCTTGGAGCAGCTCTGCCCTCCCTGCTCGCCTGTTCATCCCCTGTGAGGACCCCGAATGCTTCCAGGCTCCTCCAGGACAGAACAGCTCCTGTATTGCCTCTCCTGCCCCACCAGAACTGGATGGACATGCAGACAGGTGTGGTGCTGACCAAAGCCATTGCCTGTCTGACCGTGGCCAGGTGGTCTTTGCTCCCACTGCGTTTCCAGGGGTCGACACCACAGAACCCGCTCTGGTAACTGGTGTTCCAACCCAGAGGCCAAAGACAGGACGTGTTCCCAGGTTAAATGCTAAGGGTTCAAGGAGAGCAGCACACTGGGCATCCTGCTCCTCTCTTGCCTCAGTTCTGCCTGGGAATTCTCCACTCCCCACTGCAGCACAGGGTGACAAGAGCTAAACAGCTCCCTGAGTGACTTGCAGGAGGGAGGTTATCCCAGTCTCCCGAAACCAAAGGAAAACCACAGCTGTCTGCCCTCAGCCGAGGGTGTGTCAGGGAACCTGTCCACAAGGGAAGTGTTTCTGGTTATGAATTATATCCTACAACATCCCTATGGCCCTGTCAGGGATGCACTCCGAGGTGCTCCGGGGGCAGCCTGTTCCAGGAGCTAAATTCTCCCCGTGGGATGGAAGAATTACTGGAGGAGTTGCCGGGGTAGGGAGGGGAAGAAGCCACTTTCTGATGTACTTCAAAGCCAAATAATCTGACTCCTGTCAGACATCAGCAAGGGGATGATCTTCTGGGACTTCAAAACACTTGCACTCATTTGCAGCACAGAAATCACCTCAAAAATGCTGGTCCTTTCACTTGTCCTCCCTAATCAAAATATGGCTGTAGGAGAGAGATCCCATTTCACCTGCCTGATGGAGACAGTCTTTACTTGAGACAAAACAGTCCAAGGCCATGTCCCACATCTATCCTAAGTTTGGGAGAGTACCTAAGCAGAGGACTTTATAGATGGTAAATTGAGAAAGAACAGGATGAATAGCTTATCCAAGGACAGGGAAATCTGTAATCAGGCTGAAAGTCAACTGAGATCTCCTCACTTCATCCAGTGGGATTGTTGTTGGGCAGATTATTTGTTTTTCTCAGGAGATTCAGCAAAGCTCCCAACAAATCTAGCATGAACAGCCCAGAGCTGACACTGTCTCTGGGAGTTCTTCCTCCACTGGAAGAACAGAGATGGGAAATAAATATTAGATACATTTAATTCATTATTTAATAATCTATGGGGTTTTGTGCTGGAAGGGATGGCTCAGGGGTTCAACCTTGGCCAGCCACTGTCCTGACAGAGCTCCAGCACCTCCTCCTTTCCACGGACAGGGAGACACTTCAGAACCATTGCTCTGTGGGGTTCAATTGAACAAGACTCTGCTTTTAAAGAGATTAAGTTTATTCCCTCCCATAAATTCAGTAGCCACCCCAAGTATGCCTCACTGAGGAAACTTCCTCTGACAAGAGTCATGAATTATAACCACGATAAAATGTTTCATTAAAATACAGATAAGGGAACATAGGAAGCAAGGTTTTTGTATGGATAAAGCCAATTTTGCTGCAAAAGCAAATCCTCAGTCATTTTTCAGGTCAGTAAGTTGAAGCCTGGGTGTTATAAATCCATCATCAATGTTTTCTCACAGCTATAGCAGCTGACACATCTGAATCACTGGGAGCTAAAAGCATGCCAGGAGAAAGGAGCTCCATCAAAACACATCAGGAGGAGCTGCAGTGCTGGCTCCCCTAATGTACCTGACTGCTGACAGAACAGTATTGGCTCCCCTTCCCCCAGAGCCCATCAGGAACAAATGCCTGCCCGTGGAGGGATTGATTTAAGTGTATCAATTAAAAACCAGCCCCACTTTCACTAGAGGGATGGTTTTAAGCATAATTAATGCAAAAAGCTTAATAGCATTCGTGTTGAGGTTCAGTGGATATCTCTGGTCCTGCATCCAGGGCAGTGTAAGTGACCCTCTCCTGCTCTATTTGAGCAGTTGGAAAATCTTGGTTATATCCATGTTGGGTTCAGTTCAGAATGGAATTGCCCAGAAAATTATCCCTCTCCCCTGCACAGAACACTGCCATTTCATTAAAAAAGATGTTAATGATTAAGGAAACAATTGTGGATAAAACCATCTCCAAGTTTTTGTTTTTTTCTGGTGAAAAATGCATGTGAAAAAGGAGCTGCTTCTTCACGATGTTCAAAGCTCATGTTTATGTGTCGATTCAAGTAAACAACCTATTTGTCAGTAACAGTTTGATCCTTATTTGCCCTGGGTGATAATACAAGTTAATTTACAAGCAGAATGAGGTTGTAACTTTAATCTGTGAAGGAAAGAAGTGCTGGGGATTATTGCTGTGCCACCATTGAGCATAGGACACTTCTGCAAAAATCCATGTCAGGGGACAAGAGTTTCAAAAGTGTCCTGTAAGCTGAAATACTCTAAAACATAGGTTTGGAAACTGGGTCTGTGTCACACCCTCACAGTGCTGGATGATTCCGTCCCTGTCTGCTCCGTGACTCAGGACAAGGAAGGGCATGGGAGGGTTTCCAGAAAGAGAAGAATTCGGGGTCACTTGTGGGGCATCAGGATGACCCATCATGATAACTCCCTGCCCAGGCCAGAGGAGCTCCCAGGACAAAGCACGGCAAAGCTGGGGTGGGAGAACAGCTCTGGCATGTGGGACTCAGGTATCTCTCACCTCTGTCCCAAACAACCTGTTTTTCTCATTCGTTCCAGAATTTTGTGACACTGGCATGTAAATAAAGTCAGGAGAAGTTGTGTCCATTCCTTCTGTAAGACAGACTGGAATTCAATAATTCTTTTCGTTTTTCTTTTATATAATCCAGACAGAACTGTAGGAATCCTGAGGGACTTGGGGCTTCAAAATCTGAATTTAGCAATATGTTTTTGGAAGCCTTTATATTTTGGAAGCCTATATACTATCTATACCTATATATCTATAAATATTTTGGAAGCCAAAGTCAGGACACTATATAAATATATAGTATATACACTATATATATACACTATATTCTATTCTGAGGCCATTCTGTCACTCTAAATGCATTCATATTTCAGGTACACAATACTAAAACAGTTTCAAAAACAAATACCTGAAGAAAACTTCAAATTTTGAAGAAAATTTGTTATCTTAGTGCTAACTGATGATGTTTGAAGAAATCTGGAATGGGATTAATCATTTCAATTACTCACTGATTTCAATACAAATGCACTGAGAGATGAATACGTGTCTACTGGTCATGTTAACCTGCCTTCACCAAAAACTAATATTTCATGTGATACAATGAAATGTTACAAAAATGAATCATTAACTTCTAACTCTGAGCTAAGACCTTTAAGAAAATGACACTATGGAACTTTTTTTAAGCTAATTTCAGTGTATTTTTTGAATACTTTGCCTCCATTTTTAATGCTTGGTTTCTCCAAGGATTTAGAAATCCCTTCCCACAACCATTCAAAATAATTCTGGAAGGTCAGTGCCTGCTGGGCTGGGACCTCAAAGCCCTGAGCAGCACCAGGGCCTGTCCCAGCAGGAAATACGGGGCTGAACTGGCACTGCTCTTGCTCTGCGCACCAGAATTCACCCGCTGTCAGAGCAAGGACAAGGTGTGGGCTCAGTTCCTCACCTCCACAGACCTGGAACAGGGACACAAAGGCATCTCCAGGCTTTCAGTGCTCTCCTAGGTTGCTGCAGCCCTTTGAGCAGCTGTAATTTACAGGAGGAATAGGAAGCAATAACGTGCTCTGTAGCCACAGCTCCCATTTCTCGTGTTCCACCCAGTGCCATTATTTAGAGATTGGCTTGTGCAACTTCTCTATTTATTGCTGGTTTGTTTTGCCTTTTGTTGCAAGAATGAAGCTGACAGCTGAACACGTGTACCTACATTATGAAATCATGCTTAACAAGAAAAAGCTAATTAAGATGTTACACTCTTGGCCCATGCCCTGAACGCTGACAGCAACGCCCCACAACTGCCCTGGGAGTGACAGGGATTGCGAGACACGGGGACTGGGGAACTGGAACATGCCGGGAGAGAGGCAGGTGCCTTTCCAGCCCATACAGTGCAGGAGCCTTCTTGGCATGGTCAGAGCCACCAGCACCTCCTCTCTTCCCAAAATGCAGCCTGCAGGGAGCACAGAAGCACCACTTCTCTCACGGCTTCTTTCAACCAAGCCACCCTGAGGGCAGTGACCGAAATGCTGGGGTGAAACTGCTCAAATCCAGCCGGTCACAGGTGACCCTTCCCTGGGAACTCTTGGCCTCAGCATTCAGGGGTTTGCACCCCAAAGGTGAGGTCAGTCTCCTCCACACCAGGACCACAAGCAGCAGGGTCTTTCCGCACATTTCCAGCGCTTCCCAGGAAGGTGTCCCAGCCAAAGGAGCCAGAACCCCCCACATTATTCCAAGAAGATTACATTAGTCCTGATGCAGTAGGAATAAAAAACATTCGGTATTGTAATATGAACACAGTGTAGCCTTTTTTGCAAAGCAAAAGCCTCCAGCCACAGCAGCAGCAAGAATTAAAACCACACTTCCAACATGTCCAGCTACAGTATATGTTTTATCATTATTGTGCAGACATATGTTTTGTGTGACTTGGTTCATTTATTTCCTTTTTGTTTTCAAAAGCTAACACATGGCCCTGAACAAAAATGACACTTAATTTTTTATTTGTTCAACTCAGTTAAAATCACAGCACTTGTTTTGCAGGGGTTTACATAACAATGTGCTGCTTTGTACGACTTTTATGTAATTTAATTTCAATAAACTAGCCTGAAATAATTTAGAAAGTCTACAGAGGGTTTGTGTATTCAGTGTTAGGGACTAGCATTTTACACATTTATTCATGTCAGACTTCAAATTCGATTTGAGTGTGGGAGTTGCTTCCCTGTTCCTACATGGAGATAAAACCCACAGCAGGCGACAGGATAAATTCTTCCATCTTATCCGGGACTAGAAGGGAAGGCTGCTAAACTCTGGTGCTCATCTATTCAGATGGAAAGAAAGAGAGATGGCTCAGGAAAACTGTTTTTCAAGAACAGATTTCAAAGAGGTGGGAACTGCCTGGTGGAAGGCTGGGATTGCCTGATAGCACTGATGGACAGACTGGAAAAGGGAGACAGTGGCAGAGGAGATGGTGAGAGTCCCTCACTGGTCTGCCTGGAAAAAGAACAACAAAATGGCACCAGGAACACGACTGTATAAAGCAGGGGAGGAGCCACGAGCTGGGGGACACCTGGACATCTCAGAGCTGCTGACCAAGACGCCAAATACACCACAGAGCAATCAGGAAACCAGTGCAGGTTTCCTCACTTAGTGTTTTGACCAAGTCTGTTGTTCACAGTTTTGGACAGGCCCAAAGGATCCCTCTGGAACATCTGCCCTGCTGCAGGGCAGATGCCCTTGAATAGGGGGAAAGGAAGGGGTTAACAAAGGCTCTGAGGGTTTAGTCCTGGTTTTGTGGAAGGGGAGCACATGGGGCTGGTGTTCCTGAAAGACAGGGAAAATGTTGGTGGGACCACAGAGTAAGGGGGAGAGATGATCCTGAGTGATGGGGCCAAGCACACCAATCAAGTTGGGGAGGCACTGAGGGGGCTCAGACGTGGCTCTGCTGTGGCAGGGAATCAGAAACGAGACAGAGGAGACTCACAAAGGTTGAGAGAATTCAACACAGGCACCCAAAGGGTCAGCAGGAGAACCCACAGCGTGTCCAGCTCTGGCAGGATGTGCCCACACAGCACTGAGAAGCTGCTCCCAGGTCACTTTTGAAAACTTTTCTAAAATCGCTTCCCTAGCAGTGCTTCTTCCGAGGAAGCCACGGGATTGCTTTGCATTGCCTGTGCTTCATCTGCTCTGCTTCCTCTTTCTGTGCCTCTTCTGCTTTTGCAGGGAGCGTGTGGAGCAGAGGGTTTGCCATCAGGGCAGGGGCTGGGTGGGCTGGCAGAGGCCGAGGGGCAGGGCAGGGAGGAGGGAGGGTGGCACAGGCGTGAGGGGCTGGCACGTCCTTGTCACGGTGTCCTCGTGTGCTGCCACCAAGGCTGGGCTCCCCCTTCCTCCTTCAGCTGCAGCAACCCCCCCGTGCCAAAGGCTCCAAAGCACTCCACACACGTGTTTTAAATCACAGATAATCCATTTTGATATGCCCTCCTTGGAAAAGATGAAATCAGTGTAGAGGGGTTTGACAGAAATCAAAGTTTCCCTGGGAGATGCACATCGAGCTCTGCCTGTGGCTCTGCAGGGTTGCAACACAGCTCGTAGTGACCAGGGAGAAATCAGTTCTCCTTTCCACAGCAAAGGGCTTGAAAACCAAAATAATTTCTCGGTATCTTAGGAAAACCACCTTTAGCAGATCGGTGAAGGCGACTGCCTGATTTCTGAGGCCTGACCAACAGCAGGGCCACAGCTCCAGCAAGTCAAGGGTAAGCCCATTGTCTAAATCATTATTGCCCTTAGATTCTATTAAGGTTTCAAGGCACCAAGAGGAGGGGATGGGGGAAGTAATGAAGTTACAGTCCTTCATTGTACCAAGGCAACCCAAGACTTTTTTTAGGATGTTATCTATCAGCCTGTCTGGCCAATGTCTGCCTGGGAATAATGTCTCTGTCTGCTGAAACAAGCCTAAATAATGCATCCTCACATCAATAATTAATAGGCACGTGGGTCAACAGGGTCAGGATTGTCACAGGCACAGGAGATGGGATGGAATTGGCTCATTTCAGGCCCAGCCAAGCCCAACATGGCAAGCACAGCTTTGCAGGAGAGCGATGGGAGGGATGGTGGCAGCCAGAGGGGAATGTGCAGGGGACAGGCTTTGTGCCTGCTCAGGACCCACATACCCACGGAAAACGGGGACCCACCAGGATGGCACTTCCCAGGAAACAGAGGATGGCTGTGTGTGAGGAAGAGAGGCAGAACCTGCCCCTTGAGTCATAACTTCACTGACGTTCCCAGAAATGTTCACCACCAAAAGAAGAGGGAACAGCTCTAAAGGTTCCTGTTTCCACCACGGGATGTGCAAATCTGACCCTCAACATCACGTTTTTATCTCTGAATACAAGGGAGGTTTATCTCATCTCCCTTTGCCTGTGTGATAGCCAAGGGCCAGAGAGCAGCTGAGGCTTCCCCTGCAGCCACAGACACAGAGGTGTTTGGATGGTGACTCAGATAAACCCAGGGAAAGGTTCCTAAGGAGGAAGGGATAAAACACCCTCTGAAGGAGCCCCTTTCCTCAGAGGGAGACCAGACAACTACCTCAGACTACCCAGTTTCTCAATGGCTAAACATAATCAAACACACAAACCACATCCAATGTGTTGAACTCTGCATCCTTCCCACAAGTGAGTAGGCAGGTGGACCTTCAGGCCCCCAGAGATGCTCACACAGCTCGGTGAGATCTGAGGCACCACAGCACACCCAGGCAGGAACAGAAGTCAGCCAAAGGAAGGAAAAAGGAATTAGAGTATCCCATGCTCTTGATTTGGGAATCTCACTTCTGTGAGCACATTCAGTAGCCCAGGTAAAATCTGAGCTGAGTAGGCATTGCTGATTTTAGTCCAAGCGGGTGAGAACAAGAGATGAGGTCACCTACCCACCAAAAAATCTGTGCCTGAAGTGACCTGGGGGTGTTTTAAAATGGAAATAGAAAAGATTCAAACTTCCAGGATGAAAATGAATTAAAAATCAGAGGGGATGTAAAAATAGAAATATGGAGAAGGAGGTTTGAAATAATAACATTTCTTGTCCTGGAAAGTGTGCAGAACGTCAGGATATTTTCCTAATTTTAATTCCTTACCCTCAAACCAGGAGGGTGGGCTCCCATCTGACATTATTTGGGATCCAGGGATCAGAAATGCAAGACTGAGGTTGCTGTTTGCAAAACAAGCAAACAAACAAAGGAGGCAAACTACGAATGTGAAAACACCATCCCCTGCAGTTCCAGTCAAGTACCCACATATGTGTTCAAGCTGATCTGTGCACACACATCCCCCCCACAACAGGACCCCTGAACAGTGAAAATGTTCCTGAAAATCTCAGAATATGATGTGGTATGAACACAGTGTCTTGGTGAAGCAACTATATTGTGCATGTTAAATTTAAGAGCAGCAACTTAAATGAGTGGGGGAAACAATTTAGATTTTGGCCAGGTTGGGGTTTTTTCTTGGTCGTCTTTGGGTTTTTGGGGGGTTTTGTTTGTTTGGGTTTGGTTTGGTTTGTTTTTTGGGTTTTTTTTAACACAGGTCTTGTGTAAGAAAACACAGCAAACATCACAGCTCCATTTTCAGAAAACCACAGCCTACTTACAACCAAGGCAGCACAGAGGGAAACTGAAAGTAGAGAGAATCACAAGCTGCAAAGGCAATTCTAGTAACAAGTCATTTTAAAACACGGATGACCAAGACAGAAAAATCCCAAATTAATAGTTACAGTAAACTTTGCTTTTAAAGCTGGGTGATAAGTTAGTTACTGAAGATTCTGTCAAAGGGATTTTCTTCAGAATGAAGCCCTAGAGTTGTATGGAGGCTGGGCTGGCTCTGGCCTGTCTCCAAAGAGCCAGCACTGATTCTGCTCACTCCAGGAATTGCACCGAGCTCAGCACAGTGACACCAACAGCCAGCAAGGACAATACATGAACCATTTCTGAACTAGGAAGAATTAACAACAGGAAAGCCATGCAGTCCCACGGTTCATCCAGTCAAGACTCCCAAAAGTGCATTATGAAGCTTTTGTGTTTCCTTCTTTCAGAGCCCCTGGCTTTGGGGTTTAAGCATGCAAAAGCACCAGGAGACTTGTGTGCATCACCTCAGACCCAGGAAACCCAAGCATTTGGCAGTAGGTTCTATAGACATGAGCTCCTAAATGCTGGAGCCACCTGTCCTCTCCAGCTCTCTCCCAGGCAATGTTGTGCTGCTTTCTTGGGAGTGTCTGACCCAGCGAGGACCCACCCACACGTGGAGAGGTGGCTGTGGGGCTGTGTTCACTCAGCACACACCCACTGAGTGATGCAAACCTGCATGTGGCCCTGGACTCTCAGATTTTACAGTCAATGCCAACACCATTCAGTTCTGTGCCTTTGCCTCAGGACAGAGGCTCACATTCCCTAAGGAGGACAGGCCCTGGGAAGTGCCTTGCAGGGCAGGGGCACAGGAGCAGGAACAGCACCCTGTCTCCATGGCCTCCTTGTCCCCCCAGCAGCTCACAAGCCCCATTTATACACCTGAAATCCTATGGATGCAGCTAAAGAGTGAAACCAACCTCTGAGGGCACCTGCAAGTGGTTCCAAGACACAGGACACTGAATAGGAGAAGGAAGCGTGGCACCAAGGTTTAGCTGGAGTGCAAATTTTCCAAATTAAAGGCACGACTGCTCTAAGAAAAGATCAGAAGAGAGGACTCCTGGCAAGAGGTGTAGGACATCATTTTATAAAGAGTCTTAGGAATGTAGATACCCAATTCTCTTTCATTCCAGTGGCTAATTCCCTTCTCCTTTGAACATCCAGGGTATGTGAGATGCCACTAGGTTCCCTCTCTCTCCTAAGGAGAAAACAGTGAAGGCCATTTTTTCCCAACATATAGAACTGGATTTCCAAGGTTTACTTCTGGAGTAAGAGCAACTACCTCATGGTTCAAAAGTAATTTATGATAAAGACATGTTTCCCTCAGCTGTGCTGAAATCAGGATTGTCCTGTACTCATGGTCCTCCCCACCTTCTGACTCTTGTGCTGTTGTTTCTCTGACCTCCCTTTATGACAGCTCCATTTTTATAGTACAAAGTTTCTCTGTTCTATAATGCAAAACACTTTTCATCCATCTAGACAAAAGGACTGGACTTTAGGAGATGCTCTGTGCTCATAGCAGAAGTTTGGTAGTCAGCAAATTCACATGGCTCGTTTTTTATGTCCAGTTACTTGATCCCAGCTCCTTTCTCACCCACACGATAGGAAGGATTATTCTTCTTTTCATGCCTCAGAGTCTTTTGATGGATTTAGGGCACAGCTCTTAAAAATGTATAAGAGAGACAGGCATCGCATGATTTTGCTATGGATATTTTATGAGCAAGTCTGGGTGCACACTGTGGGCTTGAAACAAAAGACTGCACAATGTGCTACCAGGGCAGGAACTGTGTCATTATTTCTTGCATTCAAGGCTTCTGGGAGGCTTGGGCAAGAAAAACAACAAAACAAAGCCATGGGAGAGACAGCAGGATGGAGTAAATGGGTCAGGACCTGTAATTCAGTCGTTTGTCAGAGAACAAATCCGATTTAGGAAGCAGCAGCAGCCTGGCCCCTCCTTTTTTATTGGCTGTTATTTGGGGGTTGTATTTGTTAGTTAATTGACTTAAACTACCACCTTGAGAAGACGATACCAGACCTACGTGGTTTTCACTTCTGCACCTGCAGCAGCCACCACGAGAGGTTTTGGGACCAGGCACCACTTCAGCCATTATTTATCACTGGAGTGATTTATCACTGGAGTGACTGGAGCCATTATTTATCATCTGGAGCATAAACTTCCACTGCCACTGGCCTGATGAAACGTGTTGCTTGACATTTTTCAGAGTATTCAGCTGCCAAATAAGTCATCGACGGTGTTCAGACATCTGAATCTTTCAGATGTGTTTTCAAAGCAACACACCAAAGGGAATCTGCTTTCCTGAGGAAGCTGGGATGTGCTCAATTCCCAGCTTGACTGTAACCCCCTTGACACATCTTTAGGGTAGGATGATGCCCACTGAGGCCAAGGGTAGTAAATGTGAAACGCTGGATGCAACCTCCAGCCCAGCAAGTCCTGAAAACTGATTTCCCAAGGCTGGGAGGCATCCCAGGGAGGAAAGATATCCAGGGCTTCTTCCCTCCTTTCCCTAAGGGTCTGTGGTGACTGATCCCCTGGAGACAGGACACGGGTAGGGTGGGCCCTTCTAATCCATTCCAGATTTCCTCCTTCACGTTGTAATCACTGGGATGTGCATGATGATGAATGAGATTTCACCAGATCTCCATGCTCTGCCCGAGAGAGTTTCCCCTGTGAGCAGCAGCAACAACCCGAATTCTCTGTCATCAGCCTGAGCTTGTAGACACAGCCAGTGGTGTTTTAGTCTGTGGGCTGTAATTTCATGGTGGGCCTACATACAAGAAATGAAGCACTAAAGCTCTTCCAGGGCTTCATCTACTCCTTGAGAAAGATGGACACAGGATGGAATCCACAGTCCACTGCTCATCAGCCCTTCCAATCTACTCCTCTTACCCCCACTGCAAACACAGAACATGCTATTTATATTTTCTTTATTCTATTTGTATTCACTATTAGATAACACAGAGCAACATGTGGTGCTGGAGAGCTGGAGTGAACTGCCCAGCCCAGTACCAGTAACAAACACCCAAACTCTAACCACATGCACACACTTATGGGGGCACCTACAGCTAAAAATGTGGGTGTTTTTCTTGCACTCTTACTCAGAAATGAACTTTTAAAGAATCAGCTCTGCCAGAGATATTAGATTCAATCTCCTGTTTCAGAGCAGATTCAACACCAGGGAGGGCACGAAGGAATTTTTACGCATTGCCTTGCACGTCAGTACTTTTCCTGCAGGGAGCTTTGAGTCTCTCAACAATACATTCAATGGATCCAGGGTTTATACAGCAACCCCATAATAATACTTAGAGCATACACAGTCTTTTGTAAATATTACCTTATTATACTAAATGTAACAACTTCAATTTGCTATTTATGGGAATGCCCTTTGCTTTGTAGTAGAGAAATGTAAATACCTCAGAAGTGGTAGTTTCTATAGAAACTTATTTTGCCACCGAACTGTAGAATAAACAGCCCAATTTCCTACAAATCTGGAGCATCTCTCCAAAGTGGCAGATAATGATACTTTACAAATCTGTAGCCATTTAGGCCTTTGAAGTTTGCTGTAAATATGAACTGCTTACGCCTTCAGGAGCATCCTTGGGGTAGCATCGTGAGCCTCACTGAGAAGGGGAGGGAGAAGAGCAGGTAAAAGACTTTACAGAGAGTGGGGTGTCACTGCCCAGCAGCTGGATGAGCATCACACTTGCATTGCTGGCTCTGACACTTCATCTCATCCCAGTCTCACAAACCATCAGTTCCACTCCCAGCAGGAAAGGTCTGTCTCAGCAGTGGCTCTGGAATGGGAGATGGTCACAACCCCAAAACAGACACCAAAACTAGGAGTATTTTTTGGAAGCTCAGTCAGTTTTGCCCTGCGGATGAGTGGGGAGTTACCAAGTCCATCTCAGGGCTGGTGGTGCTGGTCCATGGAGCAGCTCCGGGCTGGGGTTGGCTTGTCCACAAAACTTCCAGCTTCCAAGGAAGCCAACACCAGGAACCCATTTTTCCTGGTGTCAACACAACCTGAAGAAGTGCCCACAAGAGGAGCCATGAGGAATTTCTGTGCTCCCCTCAGCCATTAGGCAAGTTGAGGGAAGAAGCTGAAACTCCCTGGGGCTCAGCAACCACTCCTGATTATCCTGTCACCCTTTCCTGCAGGGCACAAACACAACACTCAGGACACGGAGCAGGAGCAAAGCCCAGCTGCCTGTGAAGGATGACACGTGTCCCCTGACCCTTTCCCAGTGTCCCTGCTCCCTAGGGGGCTGTGGAAAGGTGCCTGGGCAGCAGGCCCTGTGCCCCCCGAGGTGCTTGGCTGCCGGATCCCCGTGTGGGTGCCGGTGCCGCCGTCCCAGCGCCGCGCAGATGCCGAGCGTTCGTGCTGAGATCAGAGCCGTGGGAGTCGTCCCTCCTCCACACACCAGATGGTTCTGCGCTTGTTTTTAGTGCTTACCTATCTGCTCCTCGGCTCCTGGGACTCATGTGAGGCTGGGAAGGGAAGAGAGAAAAGACCTCCCCGACAGCTAACAGAAAAATAATTATCAAGAAGCTTCCTGTTCACGTGTTATCTCAAAACATGGAGAATGTGCTCAAGGAGCATTTGGAACCTTCTCAGAGAGGAGGGAAATCAAGGGACAGGGGCAGGTGTGGGAAGTTCCTCGCTGTCCAAGCAGTGTGGACAGCTCTGTCAGTGCTCCCTCTGCACCAGGGACAGGCAAGACACCTTCCAGATTGAGAAAATAGATTGTCCAACATGCTGGCTGCCTTCCAGTTCCACTGCATAACGAAGAGCAGCTATTTTCCACTTTAACCTTGTCCTTCCTAAACCAGCAGTATTTAAAGGGTGGTGAATCTGCCTAATTTAGCAATGAGAATCCACCTGATTTTTGCTCCCTCACTTTTAAGAATGGATATATTTTGATTTTAGCTGAACAAAGCAGCTCCTACTTCTCAGTATCTGTGCAGTAAATGAACATGAAAATAAACAAATAGAAACTAGTGCAAATGAGGCATTTTACAAATGTGTGATATTTCCTCTGTGGACTCTTTCATCCTGGTGCAGTCCCACTGACTGTTGTGATTTATTCTGCACATTGAACGAGATCCAGTTCCTGGGGGTATATAATTATGTCTAAAATTTTTTTCTCAAACTTGATTGCATAAAGAAGCTTTAAAGTGTGACCAACCCGTCTGCATTCCTAAGGCTTACAAACAAGGAGGCAAACAGGGAGATCTCCAAAGGAATTTGTAAAAAAAGGATCCTAGGAACACCTTGTAAAAGCCTCTCTCGGCTTTGTGGATACCTGATGTAGACAAGGGTGGTAGCTCCTACAGGGAAAGACAGAAGATGGGTCATTTTATCCCTGGAGCTTTGGATCCTGTCATGGCTGGTGCTCCTTCCCTGGTAACCCTCACTTTGCATGATAAGCAGGTCAGGAGCAAATCCAAAACACAATGGGGGCAAAAATAAATCCTGTAATCACGTTGTAGGGATGGAAGCAATAGGAGGCACCAACTCCGCTCACAGCAAAGGGCATATGGCAAAGCATAAAACCTAAAAATAGGGAGCTCTGCAAGGAAAACACCCTCACCCAGCGACGCAAGCAGAGCTGCTCTTCCCTGATCCTTCCTTTGCTTTTCCAGATCTCTCCCACCTCCTGCTTGGGCTTCTCAGCCTCACAGTCAGAGCAGCCACAGTGGGGGGACGTGTGCCAGGCACCAGCAGGGGCTCCTGCTTCCTGCAAGGAGCTAACAGGGTGTCCAGCAACTCACAGAGGTGATGGAATCGCTAATCCCATTGCTGTGGCCTGCATGGATATGGCTGGAAGTGCAGCATCCCCTCCAGGCAGGGAGAGCAGTTTTGGAATGAACCAGAAAGATGAGTGTCACCTCAAACCAGCTGGGTATCCTTATGGAAAAAAACAGGCATCACTGTATTGTTCCTCACTTTCTTCCTGTGGCTGGGCTTGATGAACATCCATGTTCCTTTTCCCCACTGCTTGCATCTGTTGCTCTCACATCCTGGTCCCACTTCCTCCATATCCTTCCATGCTGCAGAACCCCCTTCTCCCCACGCATGGTTTCCTTTCCTCCCCCACTTCTCCCACCACCAGGAGCCCTCTCTCCTCCCGTTCCCAGTGGAGAGCACTTTGCTCCCCAGCTGATTTGGATTCCTCCCTCCTGCCGTGGGTGATGACTCATTCAGAGCAATGGCATTTAAGAACTCCACAGTGAAGGGAAGAATACTCAGTCCAAGTGGGAGTGCATATAAAGTACAGTGTTGGTGGGTTCCTTCAATCCCAAGACCAGAGGTTCCCAAATTTCCCTGTGTCTAAGGGCTGGACACTTCCTCCTGGACACATATATTGATGGCAACTACCCCAGCCAAAACCAGTGCCATGGTATATGTACAAATATGTAACATTTAATATTTACTCTTTATGTATCATTTACCATTATTATATAATTGCATGATACCATTATCACAGGTCAGAGGAGATTCAGAAATAAGTTAGCTAGAAATATTATCCAGAAGAAAAAAATGTAAAAATTGGGGGGGGAAAAAGGGTTCCCATCCCACTTTATCACCTGGGGGAACAGACTTCTTACTGTGAAATGCTTCTGTGTCTTCAACAGTGCCCTTTCTAGAAATACCGATTGCATGTAGCATTTTTAAAGTCGTGGCTTATCAACCACTATCTTTTCTGCTGAAAGCAGAGTTTAATCCTCGCCTCAGCCCCTGGAGACTGCCCCAACTCACGGATCGCCCCCAAAGCCCTGGGTAGTTACAGGGTGATTGGAACCAGCAGCCACAGCCTCACCACAGCCCATGTCTCAGTGACATTTTCATTCTGAGTCACAATTTGATTCAAGGCAAGAAAGAAAAGTGTCAGTGAGGGAAGTTCTGCAGTATTCTTTATCACCTGAGCACATGAAACAGAAAAGCTACAGTATGAATTGGCCCAGAACTTGATGTGCTTAACAAATGTTGTTTAATGACTCTGTTCAGAACACCTACATGTTTTGTTCCTGTTACTTGTACAGCTCTTACATGTGACAAAGAGACTAATTTTTCAACAGAGGAGGGAGAAGGAGAGAGAACAGCTTATGGACTCTTTTTTCTGAGTGTAATAATAGCAGTATGGGGCTCCATACCAGCTACATTTCAGTGACTTCTTTTAAACATGTTTAGCCTATAATTGAAGGATAATTTTTCTTATTGCCAACTCCGTCAGCTCACACTGACATCAGAAAACCCAACAATGTTCTTTCTGGCTTACGTTTCATCACCAGTAAAGAATTCTGAAAACTAAATTTGTCTCTGTGTGCATGAGGATAATCCTTAAAATTATGGCTTTGGTCACATTTGTGCAATGCCCCGTGCCCAGCAAAGGCACTGCAGTGGGTATGTCCCCCCAGTCACTGGTGTGTCCTGGGACATGAGTCATGGAATCATGGCATGGGTTGCGTTGGAAGGGATCTTAAAGTTCACCTTGTTCCACCTCCTTTCCGTGGGCAGGGACACCTTCCACTATCCAAGGTTGCTCCAAGCCCCGTCCAACCTGGCCTTGGACACTTCCAGGGATGGGGCAGCCACAGCTTCTCTGGGCTGTAGGAAAACTTAGCAGACAGTAGGATGTCATGTTACCTTTTCAGAAAAGTCATCTCTTAGAGTGAAAAATTTATTTAAAGACAATAACATTTCTGTTTTCTTTTGGTCATGCTTCTTCTGTGTCTGATCCTGCCCCAGTTCAGATTCCCGTGGTGTAATTAAAGAGACCACAAGAGACAGAGAAGACAGAATCAGTGCAAGTGTTACATACAGAAGTACTGAGGACTCTCAAAACTCATCTTTTGAGCAAACTGACATCACAGGTTTTTCACTTGGATTTGAGACAGGGGCCAGCAAAATTTACAGTAAGAAACTTTTAAATTCTCACTCAATTCAGAGAGTGACTCAGCACTGCAAGGAAAAGCAAGACTAAATGTTGTGAAGTTTTGACAAACCAGCCTAGGAATGAGCAAGCAGGAGTCCAACTTGGAAGCAGTCGCAGAGTTTGCATCTGAGGAAAACTCTGCTGATTACATTTTGGAGGGGGTTTGTCACAGGGCGGTCCCGCTGCAAAGTGAAATCCCATGTGTGTGTCGAATCCAGTGCCAAACAATTCCCTCCTGGGTATAAAACAGGCCGGAGAATTCCAGGAAGCCCTTCCTTACCGAGGAAGACAATTCGAAGTCCCCAAATGCAGATCAGAAAAACAACTTTCCTTCCATGTTTCTCAATCTCAGGCACCTCTTTCTGGCCTCAGGGCACCTCCACCACTATTTTCAGGGTTCTCATCTTTCACCCATACCCACAGACAGCTGGTCCTGAGGAACTTGTCTCCAGCCTGGGATAACTTGTACTGCTCCCTGATAGTGTTTCTGGCCAGCCAGCCCTCTGATAACCCACACACGCAGATAACCCCGGGTTCCCTTCCTGCCCCTCCTGACAGGTCTGGTGACTTGTCCAGCTCCTGCAGGAGACACTCTGAGAGCAGGAATGGAGGGGTCAGATGAGGGGTATCGGAGATAAGGAAGATGCTGGGACCTGGGGAAGGGGAGGAGGTTACACAGAACCAGAGGCTGGAGCTGATCACCGTGGAAGATGCTCCGGGGTGAACTTGCAGTGTGGGCTGCAAACCTCTGCGAGCAGCACGCCTGGGAAATCTGTGTGAGTGCCTTTACTTTCTACACTTCACATGCTACAAGAGCATAAATATTTTTCTCCCTCTGGCTAATTCTTAGGCAAATAGAGGGAAGTCACAAGCTCTAAGTTACTAGAAGCTGCCGCTCCCCCATCCAGGCTCACACCAAGTCTCAGCTTCACAGACACCAGAACACGAACACATCTTGGCTGGGGAGAAACGCTTCGTTCCAGATCCAGGCGGGATCACCAGACGAATGCTGGAGCAGCTGCTGGCACAACCTCAAATCTCCAGGAGAAGCCATCAGGGGACACTAAGACTGATCTCTTCCTGTGCCTGTTGCAACACATCTGCTGGGACTGGGATTCCAGGCCGTCCCCTCCCTGACACACGTCAGCAAGCAGCGTGTGCTCCTGAAGGCTCTGACATCTGCGCCCGACTCTCGCTCGCCCCAGAGGTTCCTGTTTCATATCCTGCTCTGATCGCCTGACGTGTGTCGGGTACACTGATTTCAAGTACACACAAGGAGGGGGGAAAGTTTGGATGCATAAGGATTGTAAAGTCTGAGGATTTTTAGGGGTTGTCAACCAGCTTGGTGTTAAAACCACATTCGCACTACACACCATGGGTTGGATTTCAGGGCACAAAAGTAAGTCATTTGGTTTCCAGCAACCTTCTAATGTGCACCTTCAGAGACTTCCTAATTTTGAGAGTCCCTACCCAGTGTGCAAAGCTGAATGCCAGAGCCAGCAGCTCTCACCCATCCCAATACACTGCAGTGGTGTAAGCCCTCTGGAGGCAGCGGGTCCCTGCGAGATGGGAACAGGGAGCAGCAACAGATACAAACTGTGCTGGATTCCATGAAGTTGAAGGGAAACTTTCCCTGCAAGAGTTGCAGAACGATGCAAACCTTGTGTTTCTCCCCTGAAGGCTGTGCTGCCTGTTCCTGCTATTCCTGCCAGCAGAGATGGGATTACAGGCTGCTGTGGGGCGTCCTCAGCTCACACCCACAGCCTCAACACGCAGCTCTCTGCCGACATGATTTTTCCTACATCTACTCCTGTGCTGGGCACTAATCCAGGGAAGTTAAGAACCCTCCCCCATGACACCCACTCAGCACCACAGTATCTGTTTCCCAGTCCTGATAAGTGTGCCTGTTTTCTGTTCTAATCTTGTCCCAAAAACACCAGGATGCCCCGAAGCCAAACAGCAAAGCAGAGCTCAGGCAAAGCATTTACCTGCGAGCAGTTTTCCAACAAAAGGAGTAGAAATATCTTCCAGCCCAGCCCCAGGAGAGCATCCCAGCTGCTGGCTGTGCCCCTCAATAGCAGTGACCACGCCAGGACATGGAGAGCAATAGGCTGTGAAATGTTTCACGAAGTAAAACACCAAGGGCAGGGTCTTTGGTTCCTACAGTCATTAAATAAGCAAGTCCTCAGACATTTGACGTAGAGCTGTATTTTCATGATAGAAATACATTCCCACACCATCTCCCAAGCGAATGTAAGTCATCAGTGAGCAACACAGCAGTCCCACCACTGCAGCCTGCTCAGATGGTCTAAGATTTACCTCCATCACCGAGCAAGAACCACAACACAGTCACTGCTGCTTACCAGAAAACTCTGCCCCCAGCCCGGACTCTGCGAGTTCCGTGGTTGGTGCCATCACTCCTTGTGCTACAGGAGTGCTCCTGTGAGCAACACTTACCCCTCCTGTCAGCTCTGCAGCTGCAAGAGGTAGAATATATCCACTCCAAAGACCCATCACTAGTTCCTATTTCAAGCTAATGTTCACTGACAAAGCATTTATTTAGAACCTGGGCTTCAGGATTCACGTGCATTTCCTCTCCAAGACAACATGAAGATCTTTCTTCCAATATGAGATGTGCCCTGTAAAAATCTCCTGAGTTGCTGAAATGCCAATGTAAGGCCTCTGCAGACTTGAGGAAGAGAAAGAGAGAGGTGTATACACCACATGAAAAAGGACTCCTCCTGCATCATTGGTTCTGCTTAGAAACCCAGAGGAGCCTGGTTTGTGTACACAACAACCCTGTCTCTGGTACAGATTTCTTTCAAGTCTGAAGAAAGGGAAGCTGGGAAAGGGAACTCCTACAGTGTGCAGCTCCCTGAGCCTGCCTGCAGGTCAGCCCAGATGGAGGAGGCAGAGCCCTCCCAGCTCACTTCACCTCCACCTCCACCTCTCCCCTGCTGGGAAGGGCTTCATCAGTGTCACAGAGAGGATGTTCAAGGGTGCTGCATTCCTGAAGCATAAACCCCCTCTCATTTCACTACAGGAATAGCAGATCCAAACAGATCATGGAGAAGGTTATTTGTGCTTATTTATAGCACCTCACAACTCCAAACAGGTTGAAGACTGAAGATGCAAATAAATGCATCTGAGGAACCAAGGAACAGAGTCTTCTCAGCCACCAGAAACGCTCTGCAGTTTTTGATCCTCGTTTATAGCTGCCTTTCTGTCTCCTGGAAGAAATCTCAGGTAGCATCCTATGTATTGAGCTGTTTCTAATGCACTAGAAAGGACAGTGAAGAGTTTACACTCCCCTGAACATGACCTGAAGGCTCCAAATTTATTCAGACAGGAAAGCACATACCTTTTTAAAGGTAAATCATGTGACTACAGAATCAGATATAATTAATACAGTGTGTCCTCATTCTCCATGGAGGGGAAAAAGAGAGAGATTATCCCCATGGAATATCAGCCACGGATTAGACAGAGTAGGAAAGAAAACGATTCAAACGTGGATTGTGGCTCTTGTTCCGACACATCTTTGGGGGAGTAAATCTCACCTAATAAGTCACTTTTCCCCCATGCCCCAAGCACTAATCCCTGGTAATGGTGTTCCAGGTTACCGACTGAGTGGAAATACCTGGCAGATGCCGGCAGGGTGCAGATCCTGGATACCTGTATTTGGGATGCTGTTGACACAGCAGTGGCTCGGGGTGCTCCTGCCCCAGCCACGCTTCCTGTTTCTATAAACATGCTCTGTTTGCAAAGGGGCTACTCTGGGCACACATGTGTGCTTTATGGCTCCTTCAGTGCCAACATAAATCAGGCCCAAATGCCATCCCCGTGACATAATGTAAGACTTATGCTTAAGGGAGTCCACATCCATAAGTTAGTGGGTTCCAAAGTAATTAATTTGAGGACTCCACTTACATTTCAATCTGCAAACCAGACAGGCTGCCTCGTGGTTCCCTCGGCTTTTCAGCCTCAGACTCCCCAAATTTCACCCTTCCATTTCCGTCACTTCCTCACCTTTCAGGGTCAGAGCTTAACGGGGCAAAGGGAAATGAAACAGAGCAAACCAAACTGCGAGGCAGATTAAAGCCACGTTTGACATCCAGAGGTACACGGTTCCTTTTTCAGCTGCAGGGATAAAGCAGTAATAATTCTGTGTCCACAACTCATGGTACAAGCTTGGGGTTTTTAAAGAAAGGAACTTTTCCAAGTGTACCTTTGCTCAGGAGAAAAGTCGTGGCTTTTTAAATGTATTCCATTTAATGGTCTAGTCAGCTGAACTCTAAATTGCTCTTTTTTTATTGCTTAGCAATGGTCTGGGAAATAGAGAGAAACCCTGTTACACTTCCCTCTATTCTTGGTGCTCTACATGCAATGCCTCTGAGGGGAAGGTGTTTGCAGAGCAGGCCACAGAAATATGTGCTTCTGCTTCTTAGAGAGGAGAGATCTCCCTGCCAAATGCCTTCTCCTGAGCAGGACCAAGGGAATTGCCACCAGCCCATGGTTCTTGAAGAGCTCCTGCTCTGCCTGAACTGTTAAACACCAGTCTGCTTGGAGAAACTCACTTGTTAAAGACAAGGTCCAATTCCTTTCCCAGGAAAATCAGGAAATGAACTCTTACCACCTTCCATGAAGGCTGGACCAAATGTAACTGAAGAGACATGCAACCTGTCCTGGGATAAAATGGCCTGTCAGATCCAAGGGGGGAGATGCTCCTGGGAGGTAATTAGCCTTTGTTAATTTGTACGCCCAATTTAGACACGCTGCCTGAGTCAGTGGCCAGAAGGGCATTTCATGGGATCAGGACCAAGGACTCCCATGTTTTCAGAGCAGAGAAAGCTGGGATGGTTTCACAGAGCCAACAAAAAAAACCAAACTGAAAATCTGATACACTCTGATGAACACCAGTGGCTTTTTCTACAAGAGCTCAAACAGACGTGCAACACTTCCATGGTTATGAAGATCTGAGGGAGGAACCAGATTTGTCTTTTTTTACACTTGGAATTCTTCTGTGCTTGCCTTGTGTCTGAAGACATGCAGAGGGGAAATGAAGACATGAAGAGGGGAAAAAATATGTGGCTGAAGAAGTTCTTCAGCAAAATAAAAAACAGAAACAGAAAACATGCTGAGAGCTAAGCTTCTTATAAGAATCTCTTTAATTTTAGAGGAGAAATTGCAATGATTGCATGATTTTAGTGCTTCTGTCAGATAAATGAACAGGTAGAATGACTCAAAAAAGCCATTACAAAACTAAATTTCCCAGATATAACTTAATTCATGGCCACATTAGACTCTTGCTCCTGTTCAGAGTTTTAAAGGGTGGTTCTATAGCTCAGAGGAGAAACAAAAGTAGCTTTTCAACATGTCATCCCAAATCTTTTTCTGCCACAAGGCAAACGGATGGATCTTCCAGCCTGGAGCTGGAAGAGCCCTGGAAGGGAACCCTTTGCAAGGATCAGCCACCCTGAACACAGGACCAAGTAAATGAGAGTGGAAGAGATAAAATGAATGTGCAAGTAGGAAGGAAACAGCACAGACTTGGGGCTTGTCTAGATATTTGAGTTTTTAGGGAAACAAATGTCTTCCATCACATCCTGCCTCTTGCTTTCATGATTGGTTTGCAATTTCCAAACTTTTATCAGCCCAAAAGAGAACAAACTGTCCTTTGCATGTGCTGGTGTGCTATGCTGAACAGATGAGATACCCTGGCCCAGATTAGGGATCTCTCTGGTCCTTCTTCTATCTGTGGTTGCACCCACGAACTAAAATGTAACAAAAATCTAAAAGGAACTTTGCTGTAGGCAGTGTGGGGCAAATCTGCCCACAAGAAGTTTCCTTCTTCTCCCTAAAAATCAAAGCCTCATTTACACCCTGAAGTAATTCCTGTGCTTTACACAAGTCCTAATTATTTTCAATCAGTCACTGTAAATATCCTCATAAAGTGGATAAATGCAACTTCTGGTGGGTTCTCTTCTTCCTGGTAGTCATTTTGTGGCAACTAATTTGTTTTAAGATCCAGGTACCTCCAAAGATGCTGCAAACAACTACGTATTGTGGCCTCACCCGAAGCTCCTGAAATTTGTATGTGTTAAATGCAGACTCCAAAAACGCAGACAGGTGCCCACAGGAGGGGCAAAAATGCCAGCATTTCCCATAATGAGCTAAAGCCATGGCCCAGCTCCCTGCCCACCAGCTCTGGGAACATGCCCACCTTCCAGCTGCCCCCTGGAATGGCTTCTGGCTGAAGGGAATTCCTTCAGAGGGAGGGAGGGATGAAGGGAGAAGGAGCAGAGACACTCCCTGCAGCCCCTGCTGCTCCCAGAAGTTGAACTCATGGGGAGAAGGGTCAAGGAGCCTGAAAAAAGGGATTTAAAAGTCAGGGGAAGAGGTGGAAAAGCACGTGGGAGGACAGGGGAAAGAAAAGCAGAGATCCTCAGGTCAGTGTTATCAGCAAAGGATGGTGCAATAGCCCAGGAAAGAAATCCTGGCCTGAGCAATGACTCTGTGCCACCAGCAGCATCCTGAGGGGAAGGGCAGGCTCAGCGTGGGGTTTTCCCCTCAGGAGCACAGGCAGGCAGAGCTGAGGGGAAATGATCGATGAGGGCAGAGCTAAATGGTTCAACAACAAGTAAGGGCAGACATAATAGGCTACAGACATCCACAGGAGCAAGTGTCAAAGAGTGTGAGGAATTGTTTGGAACAGCAAGATAAATTCCCCAAGATGAAGGTGCAGTGGCTTGTGATACACCTGCCCAAACTGCTGAAGGTTTGTTGGTGTGATTGGTTTGGGCAAAGGAGGAACAAACCAAAGGCAAGGAACAAACCTGTGCTGTACAAAGGTGAAGGAGACTGTCCAGCTCTGCCCCATGGTGAAATGAGCTCCACGTTTCCATCACCAGGGAAGCTATTGGCAATTTCAGCAAGGTACAGGAGATGGGGACAGCACTCTGGAGCTCTCCTGTATCTGCTTTCTCCTTTTTGTGGTAGCAGCAATTACAAACCTGATTTAATCAAGGCAGTTTCAGGTTGATTGTATAAATGAAGAAGTCACACAGCTGCTGTGGCAGGGGAAGAAGCACAAATCATCACTCATAGCCAGAAACTGTCCACCACAGCAGTGTCACGACAATTAACATCCAATTTATCCTGGATAAAGGATGAGTGTTAAAATTGCACCTTATCTCGCGCCCACTTAAGCCCCTGAAAGAGCTCTGAAGTGGAGTTGAAGTTTGTTCTGTGCTGAGCACCTGCGTGAGATCCAAGGTCATGTTTCAGGGAGGGAAAGATTTCAGCAGGAGGCCTGGGGGATGTGCCTGATGCTCCACATGAGGGGAAGGAGCTGCTGGGGCTGCACTGAGCAGGAATGCAAGGGAAAGGGAAGGAATGCAAAGGAAAAATCAAACAAAAAGGACCTTTGAGTTTTGGTTCACAGCATGGCATTGCAACTGTGGCAGGGTCAGGAACAAGAGGCTGCAACCAGCAAGGTCCAAAGGGAGAATGGGATTGCCTCTGAGTCCCTCAGGCTGCAAAGTTGTTGCCTAATTAAAGGAAATAAATACAGGTAAAGGGGACAAAAGAGCTCACGAACTGTGGTGAGGGGGAGAGGAAAGAAATAAAACAAAGCAAATGCACAGCCACAGGAAACAAATGTAACCCCAAGATAGCCTTTATCTCCCTCTGTTCTGACAGATGTCCCAGTCCCAGTCCCTGGGGATTGGTCTGTGCACTCAGGAGGATAAAGCAGTTTCCTCACTCCTTCCTGCCCTGATGGAGACATGGATCCCTCACATGGAGCATTGCTTAACTCAGGGCAGGAACGTGCTGCTCACTCAGTCCTGACTCCTGAAAAACAACCCCAGTGCTGGAGTCCAGACAAGAGGAGCCACAGAGCTCCCCTGGTGAGGAGGGGACTGAAACAGCTCCAGGAAAGGTGTGGGGGGGATTAGTTTAGTTAAACATCATTAATTGGGTCAGTTGCTGGCTATGAGGTTTCAATTCACCCACAGAATGAAGCTCGTTGCTAAAGGGACCTAAAGAGAACAGATGGATTTCAGAACTATCCAACAACAAACTCTTCTGTCTCCCATCTTAAGGCTTGGAAAGAGCTGATCATCCCAGAGGAAACGCCACTCAATGTCCTATCAACATTTCAAAGCATTTTGGAGATTTAGGAGCTGATAAGGAGAAATTCAGTACAAAAAAAACTGCATAGAAGCCGAGGAATCCTTTTTGTCAAAGGTTTAGAGGCAAAAAGTGACTGAGGAAGAGAGAGCTTGTAATTAAACCCTCGACTTGAGATTCAGGTTCTTCTTCTCACCTCAGTGCCTCAAACACATTCACAATATATTTGTAAACACTGCCTGGCTGAAAGGGACTCTATCCGTGTACAAATTCCCTGCTGCCAGGAGCCTCCAGTGGGAAGAGCTGCCTCACCATGCACTGGTGGCATTCCTGTGGTAAATATTTCTAAGGAAATTCAGGTAGTGGCATGGTACCCAAATATGTGCCAGGGAGAGATTTTGAGTTTGTTTCGGTGTTGAGGAAGGAACGTGGTTTTTTCCCTTCCAAACTTGTTTGGAGATTTTTCTCCTCAAGATTTTTCTTAGGAAAGTCCTGAGCAGGAAGCTGAAACAATTACCTGAGCAGAGCTGTGGAGTCTGTAAACTTTGACTCTCCCAAAGCAGCATTTTTTGCTGTAGAGCAGCTTCCCATGAGCAGGACACCTTCTGCCCTTCCCTTTTGTGCTGTGTCACAGCACATCACACCGAAACCCAAGGTAGGACACAAAAAAAGAGAAAACAATCCTTACTGTGAATCTTTTGTCTGGAATCCTTTGCTGGATGTTTATGGCAACCCATAAAGTTGCTGGAACATGCCTGCTGTATTTTTAATTGTCATTTGAAAATGCCAAAACCCAGAAGTCTTGCTTATATTGTATGCGAACAGAGTGTCTGCTTATGTTCAAACCCTCAGGCACTTTAAATAACTCCACTGTACACAGAGAACGTTGTTCAGTTTGTTTTTACAGTTTTTGCCTGTGTGGAAGGAGCTGCAATGTGCTGAGAACAGAAATGTATGTTCATAACCAAGGAGCGGGATCACAGCTGGAATCTACCTGAGCCTTGGATCGCGTTTCAGGGGCGAAAAGGCAGCTTTTTTCCCCTGTTTAATTTACAAGAGCCACAAGTGGAGCAGCACATACTAGACTGGCTGACGTAAGGCACAGGTGAGTGCATGTTACAGGTCCACCTCTGTGCCTGATCCACAGGGAATTGCAGCCTGTTCCAGCCAGACTTCAGAGCTGCAGCCCAGGAGGAACCTGGGCTGAACTCTGGCGTGTTAGTGAAGGTGGCAGCTGCCATAACAGGCTTCTGTGCAGGCTACAAATTTGGGGCATAAAATGGGGGTCTTTTCATTGATTCCAGGGAGTTTTGTACCAAGCCTCCATTGTTCTGTCCCAAAAAATAAACCATTAGAGGATTTATAAGCTCATTTGCTTTTTCTCTCTCAAGGATTAAACAGGAGCAGATCGTAATTTCCTTTAAATGCATCTATTATTCATGAGTATTCAATAAGTTTTATTATGGGCTTAAAAACAACAGCATATATATCTTTATACTCAATTCCAATCTCCTACACGGGTTGTGAAACTCACATTTTATGTTTGGTTGTGACTGACCATGAAAGTCACAGGGTATATACGTGTTCCCTGAGTAAAGACACAGGCAGGTATCTGGCCAATGTTCATTTTTCACATTAGTTTGCTGTAAATAATCCTACATGCAATTTTGCCACTTCCCTTCTGCAGGAATCTCTGGGAGTGGGTTAGCAAACCGTGGCTTGCAGAAAGCTGACACGCAGTATTTATGAACAGAGAGGAAGTAAATTCATGTCAGTGTTTGCTTCAGCATTGGACGAAGACTTTTTGCAGTATTTAATCACTCACAGCACTGAGAGGAGGTGCAGTCCCTGCTCCAGCCAGGCCTGGAGAATTGGGCTGAGTTGGGATTACAGGCAAGGGGTCAGAGGAGGGGACACTTCATGTCCCAGTGTCCATCCCACAAAGCCATCCTGGGACAGCTGGCACTATTCGTAACACGTGCAGCAGAGGGATAGGTGCAGAAATTAAGCCATGCACGTAAAGGGAACACCCTTTTTAAGCAACCACCACTTTTTGCAATGACCTGTGCAAGGGTCATTTGGGGTTTTCCTTCCCTTGGAGTCTGGGTTTCCTGAGAGGAAGGAGAGCTGAAATACAGGAACCAGTGGCCGCACACCTTTCCAGTAGACCTTCCTCATTGACAGAGGTTTAGGAACCACATCTCAACCTCCAAACTTCCTGATGTTCTCCCTTTGAAAGGAGGGCAGATGGGGGAGGAGATGGGTGAAGGAGGTGAAGAGGTGGTTCTGCCCTTATAAAGGCCTTGCAAACCCAGCAAAACTGCTCCCAAACCCTTAAATCCACCAGAAAAATAGGTTGTGATACACGTGGGAAATACAAGGAAATGTTTCAGCTAATAAAACAGGCTGGCCTAGCACCAAACTTCTGCATAAAAGCTGCTTGTAATAAACAACAATTACTTACAGTATCATTGCAAGATCACGAGAGGACATCGAGGAGCATCTGGTTCATCTGGCTGAGACCTGGAAAACACAGAGTCACGTATCAGCAACACCACCAGCCATGGATGTGTTTGCTGGAGGGGGAAATGCTCAAACCCAGAGTGCTGGGCCCCTCTGTGACCTCATCCTGGCCAGAGAGAAGAAAATCTGTCCTTCCCTGGGTCTGCTAAAGGAGAACTTCGATTCCCTCAACAGGAACATCAGGGTGGCTGGGCTGTGTTGCAGATGCCTCTAAAGGGGTTAACAGGACCCTGGAGATAATAAATACATTATGCAGCTGTGTAGGTGCTCGGGAGATGAATATAGGTTGATTTTTTTACAAACTTAACCTATGCAGAGTGAGTCATAATTTGCACCTTGCGTCATCCAATAAATGGGTCTTTTGAAAGTCAACCCACTGTGAATGGGCTGCGAGCTCTCCAAAGGCAAGAATCCTGCTCTGCTGCCCACAGCCCCTCCGAGCTGGAGCATCCAAAGAGCTCCTCTGCCCAGGTTGCAATGGGAGGGCAATAATAGGAACCAAACAAACAGCTGTATGTTTGTGGGTTTGCTCTTAAAAGGTCAGAAGTGTTTGACTGAAACGACTGTTTTTTCTTTCATGAAAGATGAATTCTTAATCATAAACGTGTGTTAATCTCATTGCTGCTCCTGCTGTGCCTGGTAATGCTGCTTCTTTATTCAATTATGCCTCGCATCAACTATTTAATGAATACCTATGTTAGGGAAACCTTGAGAGTTTTGATAAATAACATCTGCTTTTGTGCATTTCAACCCTAGGCTGCTGTGTGAAGGAAATGTTTCTATTTTGTAGTCAGCCAGGAGAAAGAAAAAGCAAGTGGAGAGGAGGTCTCCGTGTTCACAGAGACCTCAGCAGTGAGCAGACAGAATAATCATCTTTTGTTGAATACGAACATAATGCAAAACAAAGCAAACAATGCCCTTTTGTTCTGAGCAAGAAAGGCAGGGCTTTAACAGTCTTTAAACGAGATAGAAAATTTCCATCCAAATGGAACCATGGAGTAGGTAGACACATTACAATGTTTGGGAGTCCAGTGATTAAATTTAATGCTGTGCCAGGCAGTGATTAGTTGGAGAAGGGCGTTCAAAACGAGAGGAGAAACAAAGGGAGTGTGGCTCCAGTTTAGCGTGGGGCTCTTGAGCAGTCTGGGGTTCAGCTTTCTGCTTTAGTCACAGGGGTAAACAAAAAAAAGTGTAATTTGATTTATTTCCCTATGGAAACACAGTGCAGTTGTAACCACAGGCTGGCTGGTACCTGGTACTAAAACCTCAGCATTCAGGGTCAGACCCAAGAAAAGGACCCGTGCTGAGGTACCAGCCAAAGCTCAGAAACACACCCTTTTCTTCAGCATTTTCCCATCTCACCAGCTCATTCCTTGCTCTCTGGGTACTGCCACATGTGAGTCCCACTGCTGGACACTGAACTCTCCCAAATCCCTGTGCAGGGTTCTGAATCCCAGCCTGAGAGCCGGGTGCTTCTGTCCCTAAGGATCTTTGTCTCAGTGCATTGGAACTCCACACTGACCCCATACAAACAGGCCTGATCATTTCAGCAACCACCCACTGGCTTTGCAGGGGATGAGCAAGTTCATCTCCTGGTTTTATCAAAGGAAGAATTACCTCTTAAATTCTGAGAAGTGACCTTTGAAGGAAATAAAATTTTCACTTCAGCTTCTGCTAAATGAACTGCTCCATCCCACCCCAGCATTTCAAGCATTGACACCTGAAGTCTGGCATAACACTCAGGTAAGTCTCACAGAATAGAAGCAAAATTAAAGTATGAGCAGTAAAATGTTAAAAAAATAAATAAAATTCATTAATTAATTCTTCTTTTCTTCCTTTTCTGTCATCACCTATTCCCACAGTCCAAGCAAAGGCGATCACCAGTCTAACCTGAAGCAAGTCCTCTTACATTAATATCTGTTTTGGACCAGACCTGCTCTCAGCTGCGTTAGCACAAATCTGTTTTCTTCTCGTGGAATTTCTCCAGCTCTGCTCTGGGTTAAGCAAGATCAGAATCTTATCTGGGTGATAATTTGCAGGGTTATGTTAAAGGTCAAGATTGGTGCTGGCCACAGATTTTGTTGTGAAATCAGGTCTATTCAAGGGCAAAAGAATTTACAATTATGACTAATAATAATAATTATAATAACATGACTTTAAAAGAAAACAACTTGTAGATGTTTCAAAGCTCTTGCTTGAAATTTTAAACCCATCCATCAATAATTAATCATCAAGCATGTTAAGTGTTCAAAAAATGTGATGTGGCACTTGAGGACATGGTTTAGTGGTGAACATGGTGGTGGTTGATGGTTGGACTTGAGGATCTTGGAGGCCTTTCCCAACCTTAACAATTCCATGACTTGATGTTGTATGTGCTGTCAGCTTTTTCAGTGCAAGAAAATAAACCAAAAAAGTCCAGGAAAAACTCTGTTGGAGTCTATTTAACACTCCAAATGAACGGATGTGTAAAGCTCCTCTCGGAATGCTCCATCACACGCCGCTCCCCTGGCTGCCAGAGGGCTGGGAGCTTTTCCCATCAATGGGAGAAACAAGTGATCTGCACCTCGAGAAAACTTTCTGCCTTGTTCTTTGCTCTGCTTTGTGCTCCAGCTGGTGGTAAGACATAAATCCTGGGGGCTCCCTCCACCATGGTCGAATGCCAGCAAGTGGAGCAGTTTACTGGAACAGCAGCAGTTTCTGATGCCTTTGCAGTGCCACTTTTAGCTAGAAAGGCACAATATTTTATATTCTGAGAAGCTGAGCTAGACCATTTTGGCAGAGAGTCTGTCTGCCTACCCGGGGTGGGGTAGGTATTTACTATCTCTGTAATGACTTCCTACTGCAAGTGGGTCAGGTAATTCAAGCAACTCGCCAGAAGTGCCTTTGGTGGAGTCTGGTGAAGTCTAGCCTGGCAGTAAATACAGCCCTCGGCTGCAGAGGGCACAGCCTCTGCCATGTGATGTCTCAGCCGCTTCCTGGTACTGCCCCTCCGACAAATCCTTCACTTTATCTCCCTCCCATTGCACCCTCACTGCTGAGGCTGTCCCTGCTGCACTTTCTGGGGTCAGTGGCCTGTTGTGAACTGGAAAAATACCTGCTGGAAAAAGCAGTCAAGTCCTTAAATGATACCAGAGGTCGATATCAGGACCCAGCCTGCACAAATAATCAGGGGGTTCACACAAACTGCAGCAGATCAGCTTGTTGCATGTGATCAGTGCAATGCTCAGCTTGCCCTCACCCTGAGCCCCAGTGCCTGATGTCCCCACATGTGGGTCGTGTTCCTTCTGGCATCTGGGGGGGGTAAAAGGCATTGTGAGTGTGTGTGGTGGGGTGGGGAATCTCAGACTGGGTGAGACTGCAGAGGTGCTGCCTTGTATGGGGGTTAAGAAACAACTCATTTCTGTTGGGAATGTTAAAGGAAAGGTGTGGAGTAACTCAGATGGTAAGAAAGAACTCCCAGCTTCCACATGGTCCCTTGAGGCACTGTGGATGGAGCAGGATGACCTGTTAAAGCAGGGCAAGGAGCTGGACTTTGAGGATCCTTGTGGGTCCCTCCCAACTCAGAATATTCTGATTCTGTGAAACCTCAATTTGCACAAAGCAGCCTCATCACCTGCCAGCTCAGAGAGGTCACTGAAAGGACGCTGCAAGTATTGAGAATACTCCTGTCTGCCAAAAGCACAGTGCTGTGGCTTTGTGCCCCAGAAACATTTGGGGCAATGCTGTTCATATTGTACCAATCACTACATTGTCTGGCTCTGGAAGGGAGCAGGAATTTTGACAACTCTTGGGAAGAAGGTCAAAGTTATTCTGGCAGATCAGAGCTGGGCCACAAGAGGAGAGGGCCTGAGGAATGAGGAGATCCCACAGAGACCAGTCAGCGTGACAAAGAGGTGTCACCATGTTCTGGAACTCAGTCCTTTACTGAAAACCAAATCAGCCAAACAAACAGATATTCCAAGCCTTTGGTGGGTCTGGATTAGACTGGTGTCCTCTGGGGAACAGCTTCATGGATCTGGCAGTTTGGAGTAGATTTTCGAAGCAAAATTTGTAGAAATGAACAAGTTCTTTCATAAACGAACTGTGTTGTCACCAAAATATTTTGCTTGTCTATCTTTCCACACAAGCACGCTCTTGTAAAGAACAAATGAATGTCAATATTATTCCTAAATGTATTTGGAAATTAATCCTGTAACTGTGTGTCACTTCAAAGCACTCTGTTTTGATCTTCACAAGGTTATCCCACACCATTAACCACACACACAACAGTGAGTGAATCAGAACACAAAGCTGTCCCCAGGAGCAGGAGAAATGTCTTGGAGAGTGTGGTGAGGAGCACAGAGCACAGCCGAGGCTGCAGGAGCTTGTGGGGACAGCTGAGCGAGCAGGGACTGCCACAAAGAGGGAACTCTTTCCTGTAAAAAACGTATTTCAAGCTCCTCCACCTCCCATGGAGGGGAGAGACTCTCCCAGGGCCTGGATCTGAGGGACCAAAGCGTGCCCTGGGAAGAAAGACGTGAGCCCTGAGCGGGAAGGTGCCCACAGGCTCCGGCACTTCTGCACAGGCACTTTGGAAAGGATTTCCAAGGGCCTCACACAAAAAGGCCTTTCAGAAGAGCTCCATAAAACACACCTGAAGAGAGCCCGTTAGGAGGAGGTTTGGGTTCGCTCCCTTCTCCCCTGTTTAGCTCAGGTGGTGTTTTCTCACACACAGAAACACATGCACAGACTCAGCTCACTGTACAATGCCTCACTAAAGGCACGGAGGGGTGGTTATAACTCCATCCAAAATCAACAAGGGCTTTTTCCACAAGCAATCCTTTGTGTTGGGAAGCCTTTGCCCTGAATTTTACTGTCTCCCAGTCAACTAACAGGTGCTCTGCAGTCAAACGTGAGCTATTTGAGGGCAACCTGCATAACAACTTCCCAGGCTGGCAGGCACCTTAAATAGTAGTTAGGGACTGGAATTGGGTGAGTTTTATGCAGACAAACAGAAACACTCCCAACAGGAAAAGAAGGGAGGGGGGAGAGGAGGGAAAATGATATCTTTCTTGGTTTCCATTTAGTTTTCTCTTTTATATGTTGGCATAATAAGCCTCAAAGAAGAGAACGAGGCTCCCAAAACCAGACACTGTGATAATCTGACATTACACAGCGGTTGTTCTTAAAACTTGCCAGTTTTGTTTTGGTCAACAACATAATGTGCTGATTGTACACGGGATATTTGCTCCATTTTGACAGGGCACAGATAGCCTTTACTGTCAATACTGAATGTGTGTTATTTCAGGCAATTTGACTTATATTCCCCCCCTCCCCCACCCCCCCGCGCAAGCGCGTTGCGG